>APFE030561541.1:48578-56918 GCA_000404065.3 Pinus taeda | reverse complement strand
CCCGGGAGGCATATGTGAACAATTCCTCTTCTGCCCTCCATGTTCTTGGAGCAGTATGGGTTGTTTTGGTGTGGCTCCCGGGCTCGTCTTGGTCCCCTTGTGCCCCTGCAGATGATACCAGCGACAGGTTTTCTTTCCATGTGAAAAGTAGGTTGGTAATCGAGTTGTGTTTTTGGGTTCACCTGAACGATGGCCTTGGGTCATTTGTAGGTTGGCCGATTTTCATCTTCTCTCCATCCCCACTCGTAGCGCATGAGTGGTAATGTTGGCCATGCTCGTCCTGGGAGGCATACGTGATCAACTCCCCTTTTGTTCTCTAAGTTCTTGGAGCTGTATGGGTTGTTGTGGTGTGGCTCCCTGGTTCGTCTTGGTTCCCTCGTGCCCCTTCATATGATACCAGTGACAGGTTTTCTTTCCGTGTGAAAGGTGGGTTGGCAATCGAGTTGTGTTTTCGTGTTTGCCTGAACGATGGCCTTGGGTCGTTTGTAGGGTGGCCGATTTTCATCTTCTCTCCATCCGCACTCGGTAGCGCATGAGCGGTAATCTTGGCCATGCTCGTCCCGGGAGGCATATTTGACCAATTCCCCTTCTTCTCTCCAAGTTCTTGGGGTCGTTGTGGTGTGGCTCCCTGGGTCGTCTTGGTCCCCTCGTGCCCCTCCAGATGATACCAGCGACGGGTTTTCTTTCTGTGTGAAAGGTGGGTTGGTAATCGAGTTGTGTTTTTGGGTTTTCCTGAACGATGGCCTTGGGTCGTTTGTAGGGTGGTTGATTTTCATCTTCTCTCCATCCCCACTCGGTAGCGGATGAGCGGTAGTGTTGGCCATGGTCATCACGGGAGGTATATGTGAACAATTCCCCTTCTGCTCTCTAAGTTCTTGGAGCTATATGGGTTGTTGTGGTGTGGCTCCTAGGCTTGTCCTGGTCCCCTCCTGCCCCTCTAGATGGTACCAGCGGAAGGTTTTCTTTCCATGTGAAAGGTGGGTTGGCAATCGAGTTGTGTTTTCAGGTTCACCGCAACGATGGCCTTGGGTCGTTTGTAGGGTGGCCGATTTTCATCTTCTCTCCATCCCCACTCAGTAGCGCATGAGTTGTAATGTTGGCCATGCTTGTCCTGGGAGGCATACGTGAACAACTCCCCTTCTGCTCTCTAAGTTCTTGGAGCTGTATGGGTTGTTGTGGTGTGGCTCCCTGGCTCGTCTTGGTCCCCTCGTGCCCCTCAAGATGATAGCAGCGATAGGGCTTCTTTCCGTGTGAAAGGTGGGTTGGAAATCGAGTTGTGTTTTTGAGTTTGCCCGAATGATGGCCTTGGGCCGTCTGTAGGGTGGCTGATTTTCATCTTCTCTCCATCCCCACTCGGTAGCGCATGAGCGGTAATGCTGGCCATGGTCGTCCCGGGAGCCATATGTGAACAATTCCCCTTCTGCTCTCCAAGTTCTTGGAGCTGTATGGGCTATTGTGGTTTGGCTCCCAAGCTTGTCCAGGTCTCCTTGTGCCCCTCTAGATGATACCAGCGGCAGGTTTTCTTTCCGTGTGAAAGGTGGGTTGGCAATCGAGTTGTGTTTTCGGGTTTGCCTGAGCGATGGCCTTGGGTCGTTTGTAGGGTGGCCGATTTTCATCTTCTCTCCATCCCCACTCGGTAGTGCATGAACGATAATGGTTGCCATGGTCGTCCCGGGAGGCATATGTGAACAATTCCCCTTCTGCTCTCTAAGTTCTTGGTGCTGTATGGGATGTTGTGGTGTGGCTCTCGGACTTGTCCTGGTCCCCTCGTTCCCCTCCAAATGATACCAGCGGCAGGTTTTCTTTTGATGTGAAAGTTGGGTTGGCAATCGAGTTGTGTTTTCGGGTTTGCCTAAACGATGGCCTTGGGTCATTTGTAGGGTGGCCGATTTTCATCTTCTCTCCATCCACACTCAGTAGCGCGTGAGTGGTAATGTTGGCCATGTTCGTCCCGGGAGGCATATGTGAAAAACTCCCCTTCTTCTCTTCAAGTCCTTGGAGCTGTATGGGTTGTTGTGGTGTGGCTCCATGGCTCGTCTTGGTCCCCTCATGCCCCTCCAGATGATACCAGTGACAGGTTTTCTTTCTGTGTGAAAGGTGGGTTGGCAATCGAGTTATGTTTTCGGGTTCGCCTGAACGATGGCTTTGGGTCGTTTGTAGGTTGGCCGATTCTCTCCATCCCCACTCGGTAGTGCATGAGCGGTAATGTTGGCCATGCTCATCCAGGAGGCATACGTTAACAACTCCCCTTCTTCTCTCCAAGTTGTATGGGTTGTTGTGGTGTGGCTCGCTGGCTCATCTTGGTCCCCTTGTGCCCCTCCAGGTGATACTAGTCACAGGTTTTCTTTCCGTGTGAAAGGTGGGTTGGCAATCGAGTTGTGTTTTTGGGTTAGCCTGAAAGATGGCCTTGGGTCATTTGTAGGGTGGCCGATTTTCATCTTCTCCTCATCTCCACTCGGTAGCGCATGAGCGGTAATCTTGGCCATGCTCATCCCAGGAGGCATATGTGACCAATTCCCCTTCTGCTCTCCAAGTTCTTGGGATCTTTGTGGTGTGGCTCCCGGGCTCGTCTTCGTCCCCTCCCGCCCCTCGAGATGATACCAGCGACAGGTTTTCTTTCCGTGTGAAAGGTGGGTTGGCAATCGAGTTTTGTTTTTGGGTTTGCCTGAACGATGACCTTGGGTCGTTTGTAGGGTGGCCGATTTTCATCTTCTCTCCATCCCCACTCGGTAGCGCATGAGCGGTAATGTTGGCCATGCTCGTCCCGAGAGGCATATATGAACAATTCCCCTTCTGCTCTCCAAGTTCTTAGGACAGTATGGGTTATTGTGGTGTGGCTCCCGGGCTCATCTTGGTCCCCTCATGCCCCTCCAGATGATACCAGCGATAGGTTTTCTTTCCGTGTGAAAGGTGGGTTGGCGATAGAGTTGTGTTTTCGGGTTCGCCTAAATGATGGCCTCGGGTCATTTGTAGGTTGGCCGATTTTCATCCTCTCTCCATCCCCACTCGGTAGTGCATGAGCGGTAATGTTGGCCATGCTCATCCCGGGAGGCATACATGAACAACTCCCCTTCTGCTCTCTAAGTTCTTGGGGCTGTATGGGTTGTTGTGGTGTGGCTCCCTAGCTCATCTTGGTCCCCTCATGCCCCTTCAAATGATACCAGCGACAGGTTTTCTTTCCATGTGAAACGTGGGTTGACAATCGAGTTGTGTTTTCATGTTCACCTGAACGATGGCCTTTGGTCGTTTGTAGGGTGGCCGATTTTCATCTTCTCTCCATCCCCACTCGGTAGCACATGAGCGATAATCCTTGCCATGCTCGTCCTGGGAGGCATATGTGAACAATTCCCCTTCTGCTCTCCAAGTTCTTGGGGTGGTTGTGGTATGGCTCCCTGGCTCGTCTTGGTCCCCTCGTGCCCCTCCAAATGATACCAGCGATGGGCTTTATTTCCGTGTGAAAGGTGGGTTGGTAAGCGAGTTGTGTTCTTGGGTTTTCCTGAACGATGGCCTTGGGTCATTTGTAGGGTGGCCGATTTTCATCTTCTCTCCATCCCCACTCGGTAGCACATGAGCGGTAGTGTTGGCCATGGTCGTTCCGGGAGGCATATGTGAACAATTCCCCTTCTACTCTCTAATTTCTTAGAGCTGTATGGGTTGTTGCAGTGTGGCTCCTGGGCTTGTCCTGGTCCCCTTGTGCCTCTCTAGATGATACCAGTGACAAGTTTTCTTTCTGTGTGAAAGGTGGGTTGGAAATTGAGTTGTGTATTTGGGTTCGCCTAAACGATGGCCTTGCGTCATTTGTAGGGTGGCCGATTTTCATCTTCTCTCCATCCCCACTCGGTAGCACATGAGTGGTAATGTTGGCCATGCTCGTTGTGGGAGGCATATGTGAAAAACTCCCCTTCTGCTCTCCAAGTCCTTGGAGCTGTATGGGTTGTTGTGGTGTGGCTCCTTGGCTCGTCTTGGTCCCTTCCTGCCCCTCCAGATGATACCGACGACATGTTTTCTTTTCATGTGAAAGGTGGGTTGGCAATCGAGTTGTGTTTTCAGGTTCGCCTGAACGATGGCCTTGGGTCGTCTGTAGGGTGGCCGATTTTCATCTTCTCTCCATCCCCACTCGGTAGCGCATGAGCGGTAATGTTGGCCATGCTCGTCCCGGGAGGCTTACGTGAACAACTCCCCTTCTGCTCTCCAAGCTATATGGGTTGTTGTGGTGTGGCTCCCTGGCTCGTCTTGGTCCCCTCGTTCCCCTCTAGATGATACCAGCGATATGTTTTCTTTCCGTGTGAAAGGTGGGTTGGAAATCGAGTTTTGTTTTCAGGTTCGCCTGAAAGATGGCCTTGGGTCATTTGTAGGGTGGCCGATTTTCATCTTCTCTCCATCCCCACTCGGTAGCGCATGAGCGGTAATCTTGGGCATGCTCGTCCCAAGAGGCATATGTGACCAATTCTCCTTCTGCTCTCCAAGTTCTTGGGGTCGTTGCGGTTTGGCTCCCAGGCTCGTCTTGGTCCCCTCGCGCCCCTCCAGATGATACCAGCGATAGGTTTTCTTTCCGTTTGAAAGGTGGGTTGGAAATCAAGTTGTGTTTTTGGGTTTGCCTGAACGATGGCCTTGGGCCGTTTGTAGGGTGGCCGATTTTCATCTTCTCTCCGTCCCCACTCGGTAGCGCATGAGCGGTAATGTTGGCCATGCTTGTCCTGGGAGGCATATGTGAACAATTCCCCTTCTACTCTCTAAGTTCTTAGAGCTGTATGGGTTGTTGTGGTGTGGCTCCTGGGCTTGTCCTGGTCCCCTCGTGCCCCTCTAGATGGTACCAGTGACAGGTTGTGTTTTCGGGTTCGCCTGAATGATGGCCTTGGGTCATTTGTAGGGTGGCCGATTTTCATCTTCTCTCCATCCGCACTCGATAGCACATGAGCGGTAATGTTGGCCATGCTCGTCCCGGGAGGCATACGTGAACAACTACCCTTCTACTCTTTAAGTTCTTGGAGCTGTATGGGTTGTTATGGTGTGGCTCCCTGGCTCGTCTTGGTCCCCTCGTGCCCCTTCAGAAGATACCAGTGATAGGTTTTCTTTCCTTGTGAAAGGTGGGTTGGAAATCGAGTTGTGTTTTCGGGTTTGCCGGAACGATGGCGTTGGGTCATTTGTAGGGTGGCTGATTTTCATCTTCTCTCCATCCCAACTCGGTAGCGCATGAGCGGTAATCTTGGCCATGCTCGTCCTGGGAGGCATATGTGAACAATTCCCCTTCTGCTCTCCAAGTTCTTGGGGTCATTGTGTTGTGCCTCCCTGGCTCATCTTGGTCCCCTCGTGCCCCTCCAGATGATACCAGCGACAGGCTTTCTTTCCGTGTGAAAGGTGGGTTGGTAAATGAGTTGTGTTCTTGGGTTTGCCTAAACGATGGCCTTGGGTCATTTGTAGGGTGGCCAATTTTCATCTTCTCTCCATCCCCACTCAGTACCACATGAGCGGTAGTGTGGGCCATGCTCATCCCCGTCCCTCTTTCCCATCCCAAGGATAAGAATGGTGAAAGTTTGCTCGGCGCTCCATTGAGCCTTTGTTGTTGTGGTCCCAGATGGGAGCCCCAAAACTCTGTCATGCCTATCTCACTACCGTGCCCCTCGTTTGTTGCGGAAAAAAAAATTTGATTGCGCTAGGCAGCCATGTGTGGCTCCATTGAAATTGGCTCCTTGTTATATTGTTTGCCTCCTCCCTATTTGGTGCGAAGGGTTTTTCTTTTCGTGTGAAAGGTGGGTTGGCAATTGAGTTGGTTTTTCGGGTTTGCCTCAAGAATGGCCTTGGGTCATTTGTAGGGTGGCCGATTTTCATCTTCTCTCCATGCCCACTCGGTAGCGCATGAGCGGCAATGTTGGCCATTCTTGTCCCTGGAGGCATATGTGAACAATTCCCCAACTGCTCCAAGTTCTCGGAGTTGTATGGGTTGTTGTGGTGTGGCTCCTTGTGATGGCTGGCCTCTTCATTGTTTGGCTGTTTATGGCGCCGGTTTCTTGTGCTTGTACTCTTTTTGTGTTGGCATTGTCAGTTGAGATGCATGCATTTAAGAGGGCCGTGGAAGGGTTTTGGTTGTAAAATACCTACCCTCCCTCTTGCTTGCTTTTTCCGTCGGGTGATGTGAGGCCCTGTTCTCCTTGTTGTAAAGTCAAGGGTTGGCATTCCTTTCAAAGTGCAGATCGTTTGTGGTTGTGCTGGCTTTGAGGTTTTGATAGATGTGTTGGCCCATATGTTTGATCGAGGGGTCGACTTTTTCCTTGCATCTTGCGTGTGTGGCAAGCTTTTGCGGTTAGAAATGTTAAGTCACAACGTTTATGGGCATTTTGTTGTTTCAATTGTGTATGCGCTCGTGGTCCAATGGGGAGGAGGCTTGCTACATCGATGGTGGGGCCTATCTGGAAGAAGGATTTCGAGGTGGAACGCTTCGACCTCCATCCTATGCGTGGAGGTGGCCGTAGGGGAAAATTATTCATCTTCCAGTAGGTAAAGCTGTGGGAAATCTCCTAGGTTGCCTGTACGTAGGGTGTGTAGGGTGCGGAGTTGCCCGATCCGTCCTCCTATTTGGATATGTTCTTTTATTGTGTAGCGAGCCTATTGATTTGCATTTATTTCCTTCCTTTGCCTTCGCATCGTGGTTGCCGCAGGTGGTCAAGTGATCGAGGTCCACCATTGCTACTGTCTGGGTGGGCTCCTAGGTGGCCTCGGTGCGCGGCAAGGAGGGTCGGGGGGCATTTCTAAGAGAGGTTGTGGGCTCGGCTGTTCTTGTTTTGTTTCCTTCCATTTCCTTTGAATTGAGGCTGCCGGAGGCAATCATGCGATCAAGTTCCATCGTTGCTGCTGTCCGGGTGGACTCCTAGGTGGCCTCCGTGCGGGGAGGGGAGGGTTGGGGGCATGTGTTGTTTCAATTGTGTATGCACTCGTGGTCCAATGGGGAGGAGGCTTGCTAGGTCAATGGTGGGGGCTATCTAGAAGAAGGATTTCGAGGTGGAACGCTTCGACCTCCCTCCTTTGCGTGGAGGTGGCTGTAGGGGAAAATTATTCATCGTCCGGTCAGTAAAGCTATGGGAAATATACTAGGTTGCCTGTACATAGGGTGCGTGGGGTGCGGGGCTGCTCGATCCCTCCTCTTGTTTGGACATGTTTTTGTATTGTGTAGCAAACCTCTTGATTTGCATTTATTTCCTTCCTTTGCCTTTGCATCGTGGTTGCCGCAGGTGGTCAAGTGATCGAGGTCCACCGTTGCTGCTGTCCGGGTGGACTCCTAGGTGGCCTCGGTGCACGGCATGGAGAGTCGAGGGGCATTTCTAAGAGAGGTTGTGGGCTCGGTTGGCCTTGTTTTATTTTCTTCTGTTTCCTTTGCATTGAGGCTGCCGCAGGCGATCATGCGATCGAGGTCCATCATTGCTGTTTTCCGGGTGGACTCCTAGGTGGCCTTTGTGTTGGGAGGGGAGGGTTGGGGGGCATTTGTTGTTCCAGTTGTGTATGCGCTCATGGTCCAATGGGAAGGAGGCTTGCTACGTCGATGGTGGGGGCTATCTGGAAGGACGATTTCGAGGTGGAACGCTTCGACCTCCCTCCTCTATGTGGAGGTTGTCGTAGGGGAAAATTATTCATCGTCCGGTCAGTAAAGTTGTTGGAAATATCCTAGGTTACCTATACGTAGGGTGCATGGGGTGCGGAGCTGCCCGATCCCTCCTCCTGTTTGGATATGTTCTTGTATTGTGTAGTGAGCCTCCAGTTTGCATTTATTTCCTTCTTTTTCTTTCGCATCATGGTTGCCGCAGGCGGTCGAGTGATCAAGGTCCACAGTTGCTGCTGTCCGAGTGGACTCTTAGGTGGCCTCGGTGCGTGGCCTGGAGGGCCAGGGGGCATTTCTAAGAGAGGTTGTGGGCTTGGTTGGTCTTGTTGTTTTATTTCCTTCCATTTCCTTTGCGTTGAGGCTGCCGCAAGCGATCATGCGATCGAGGTCCACCGTTGTTGTTGTTCGGGTGGACTCCTAGGTGGCCTCGCTGCGCGGCGTAGAGGCTTTTGGAGGAATTCATTTCTAGGGGAGTGGGTGAGTGATCGCTCATTTTCTTGTCGGTCGGGGGCGCGGTTGCAAACTCCGGAGTGGCCTTGGTGCGTTGTGGCTCGACAGGTCTACCCATTTGTTCGCCATGTCCTTGGCATGTTGCGTGTGCTTCCTTCTTAGGATACAAGAGGTGCAAGGCATAAAAGTTTTACATGATATTTTGACATCTCTTTGACTCGATGGGTGTTCAGGTTGGCTCTTGGTACGAGAGCACCTGGAATTCCCTTTGAAGTGGGAGGGTGCTACCTGGTTGATCC
>APFE030561541.1:33578-46078 GCA_000404065.3 Pinus taeda | reverse complement strand
GAGGGTGGCATTCTTATCTCGTGCCTTTGCCGTCGAGGGAATTCCTCGTCCTCTCGTGAGCCACTCCCCTTCTAAGGGAAAAATAAGTAGTGGGTTGTGTCTTTGTTCCTCCCTTTGGATTGTTGGTTTTTTGTGGGACTTGGTCATTTATTTCTTTGTTTCGTGGTGTGCGCTTTGCGGGCGTCCCTCCCTTTTAGTGGCCTTGCACCATCGATGTATTTGTGGCCCGCGGCTTTCTCCGGTGTTGAGTGTCCGCCCGTGACAACTCCTCTTTGGAGTTTGATTCTTGACCCGCGTTGACTTTCTCGCTGGAAAGGTTGTTGGGTGTTTTGTACACGAAGGGGTGTAATAGCGGGGTGGGTTTCT
Organism: Pinus taeda; assembly: GCA_000404065.3. Classification (NCBI taxonomy): domain Eukaryota; kingdom Viridiplantae; phylum Streptophyta; class Pinopsida; order Pinales; family Pinaceae; genus Pinus; species Pinus taeda. Next base: position 45,712 of record APFE030561541.1, on the reverse strand, counting down.
TATTAGTAGTCTATTTGTCGTTTGAAGCCTTGTGCCGGGTTGGGGGGTTGTTTACCTTTCAGTCACATGCTCTGGTTGCGATTTATTTGCTTGGTTGTTTGATTTCTGTTTGTTATGTTGTGAAGCTAGAAAGGGTGTTGTGCCGTACATGTAGGTGGGAGGGTGTGAAGAGGTGGGATGCTTTTTGATTGGGTGCCTTGTTCAATTTCTTTCTGGTTAGCGGACATCTACTCGGCGTGCTATTGAGATTCCCTCTTTTCCTGGGACCTTTGTTTCTTTGGTGTTTTTTTCTTCCCTTCTTCCTTTTGCCCCTAAGCTTTGTGGAGGAGAGGTGGGATTGTTGTGGATTGGAGTTCGGGAAGGACGAAAAGCATTGCGTGTTCCCGGGGTGGCCACCCTAGTCCTTCTCGATCGTTGTCCCCTGTAGTTGCCCCCTTTTTGCGAAGGCGCAGGGTTTGGGAATCTTGTTCTCTGTTTGAGCCTCCCCTTGTGAGCTGGTAGCCATGTTTGATATCTCTTGCCTTCGTGTTGTTTTCTTCCCTTCTTGCTTTTGGCCCCTAGCTTTACGGAGAAAAGGTGGGATTTTTGTGGATTGTTGTTCAGGAAGGACGAAACGTAGTGCGAGTTCATGGGTGGCCAGCCTATTCCTTCTTGATCAATGTCCCCTGTAGTTTCCCCCCTTTTTGCGAAGGCACGGGGTTGGGGAAGCTTGTTCTCTGTTTGAGCCCTCCCCTTGTGAGCCGGCAGACACGTTTGATATCTCTCTTTCTTTCATGTTGTTTTCTTCCCTTCTTCCTTTCAGCCCCTAGCTCTATGGAGAAAAGGTTGGATTGTTGTGGATTGGTGTTGGGGAAGGACGAATCGCAGTGTGAGTTCCTGGGGTGGCCACCCTAGTCCTTCTCGATTGCCATACCCTGCAGTTCACCCCTTTTTTGTGCAGGCACATGGTTGGGGAAGCTTGTTCTCTATTTGAAGCCTCCCCTTGTGAGCCGGTAACCATGGTTGATGTCCCTTTCTTTGATGTTGTTTTCTTCCCTTCTTCCTTCTGGCCCCTAGCTTTACGGAGAAAAGGTGGCATTGTTGTGGATTGGTGTTCGGGAAGGATGAAACACAGTGCAAGCTCCAAGGGTGGCCACCCTAGTCCTCCTCGATCGTCGTCCCCTTCAATTCCCCCCTTTTTGTGAAGGCACGGGGCTTGGGAGGCTTGTGCTTTCCTTGAGCCCTCCCCTTGTGAGCCGGTAGCCATGTTTGATCTCTTCTATTTCTTTCACCTTGCTTTCTTCCCTTATTCCTTTCGGTCCCTAGCTTTACGGAGAAAGGGGGGAATTATTGTGGACTGGTGTTCGGGAAGGACTAAAAGAAATGCGAGCTCGAGGGGTGGCCACCCTAGTCCTTCTCTATCGTTGTTCCATGCATTTCCCCCCATTTTGCGAGGGCGTGGGGCTCATGGAGATTGTTCTCTGTTCAAGCCTCCTCCTTCGAAGGGGGTAGGCACCTTTGTTTCTCTTTCTCACATGCATTTTTCCTCCCTTTGGCCCTTGGCCTTGCATTTGTTGTGGAGGGTGCCCCTATTCAGTGTTGTGGCAGATATTTCGGTAATACGGGGAAACGACTCTCGACAACAGATATCTCGGCTCTTGTTACGATGAAGAATGTAGCGAAATGTGATACTTAGTGTGAATTGCAGAATCCCGTGAATCATCGAGTTTTTGAATGCAATTTGCACCCGAGGCCTCGGTCGAGGGAACGTCTGTCTAGGTGTCGCATCCCATTCAAACGCGCTCTCTGCAATATGCTATAGAGCAGAAGAGTTGGTCGTCCGTGCCCAACGTGGTGCGGTTGGCTGAAATACCTCAAGTGATGTTTCGTGGCATGCGTCGACGAGCGGTGATCTTGTCCCCTTGGATGGGCAGTTGGCGTTAGCTGATGCGGGCTTTGTGTGGTGTCGCTCGAACTTGCTTTGCTCTCTCTTGCCCTCCCATCGGATAGGGCGGATTTAGCTCCAAATTTGCGACCTCAGCTCAGGCGAGAACACCCGCTAAGTTTAAGCATATAACTAAGTGGAGGAAAAGAAACTTACAAGGATTCCCCTAGTAGCGGCGAGCGAACCGGGAAGAGCCCAACATGAAAATCTGGCGGCAGCATCACCTGAATTGTAGTTTGTAGAAGCGTCCTCAGCGGCAGACCTGGGCCAAGTCCCTTGGAAGGGGTCGCCTAAGAGGGTGACAACCCTGTCAGCCCGGGACCATGCCGCATCACGAGGCATTATCGGCGAGTCGAGTTGTTTGGGAATGCAACCTTAATTGGGTGGTAAATTACGTCCAAGGCTAAATACAGGTGAGAGACCGATAGCGAACACGTATCACGAGGGAAAGATGAAAAGGACTTTGAAAAGAGAGTTAAAGAGTGCTTGAAATTGCTGGGAGGGAAGCAGATGGAGGTTGTGATGCGTCTCGGTCGGATGTGGAATGGCTCAGGCTGGTCCGCTGCTCGACTTGAGGTGCAAACCAACACGGGCTGCTGCATTGTCACAAGCGTGGGTGGATTGCCACCTGTCGGTTTGCCGCTACAGTGGTCGAGGAACGAAGCATGCACCCTTATCGCAGGCTGTGTGCACCTACGCGCTCATGGTGTTGGTTGGCGGGCTTTCCATTCGACCCGTCTTGAAACATGAACCAACGAGTCTAACATGTGTGCGAGTCGGTGGGTTTGAAAACCTGCGAGGTGCAAGGAAGCTGACGGGCGAGATCCCCTCTCTTGGGGGGGTGCATCATCGACTGACCTTAAGCTTATGCGAAGGGTTCGAGTGCGAGTACACCTGTTGGGACCTAAAAGATGGTGAAATATGCCTGAGTAGGGCGAAGCCAGAGGAAACTCTGGTGGAGGCTCGTAGTGATACTGACGTGCAAATCATTCGTCTGACTTGGGTATAGGGGCGAAAGACTAATCGAACCATCTAGTAGCTGGTTTCCTCCGAAGTTTCCCTAAGGATAGCTGGAGCTCACACGTGAGTTTTATCAGGTAAAGAAAATGATTAGGGGCATCAGGGGCATAATGCCCTCAACCTATTCTCAAACTTTAAATAGGTAAGAGGGTGCGACTGCTCCATTGAGCTGCGCTGTGGAATCGAGAGCTCCAAGTGGGCCATTTTTGGTAAGCAGAACTGGCGATGCGGGATGAACTGAAAGTCAAGTTACGGTGCCGAATTGCGCGCTAATGTAGATCCCACAAAGGGTGTTGGTTGATTAAGACAACAAGACGGTGGTCATGGAAGTTGAAATCTGCTAAGGAGTGTGTAACAACTCACCTGCTGAATCAACTAGCCCCAAAAATGGATGGCACTGAAGCGCGCAACCTATACTCGACTGTCAGAGCAATCACCTAGCTCCGATGAGTAGGAGGACGCGGGGGTCGTTGAGAAACCTCGGGCATGAACTTGGGTGGATCGGCCCTCGGTGCAGATCTTGGTGGTAGTAGCAAATATTCAAATGAGAACTTTGAAGATTGAAGTGGGGAAAGGTTCCATGTGAACAACACTTGGACATGGGTTAGGCGATCCTAAGAGATGGGGAAGCCTTGTATCAAGGGTGCACTCTGCACGAGCATCGAAAGGGAATCGGGTTAATATTCCCAAACCGGGACATGGCGGCGGGCGACAACGTTAGGAAATCCAGAGACGTTGTCAAGGGCCCCGGGAAGAGTTATCTTTTCTTTTTAACAGCTTGCCCACCCTGGAATCGGTTCACCCAGAGATAGGGTCCAGCAGCTGGAAGAGCATTGCACGTCTTGCGGTGTCTGGTGCACCCTCGGTGGCCCTTGAAAATTTGGAGGACCGAGTACCATTCATGCTCGGTCATACTCATAACCGCATCAGGTCTCCAAGGTGAACAACCTTTAGTCAATAAAACAATGTAGGTAAGGGAAGTCAGCAAAACGGATTCGTAACTTCGGGAAAAGGATTGGCTCTAAGGGCTGGGCCTAGGGGTCTGCGCCCTCAACTCGTGGGCTATCGGCAGTTTGCCCGAGCTGCTCTCGTGGCGAGGGCAGGCAGTCGCGTTCCGATTGGTCTATGGGCGTAGAATGCCCCCTACCGAGGGATTTTCCCTAGGCGTCGAACAGTCGACTCAGAACTGGTATGGACAAGGGAAATCCGACTGTTTAATTAAAACAAAGCATTGCGATGGTCCCTGCGGATGCTGACGCAATGTGATTTCTGCCCAATGCTCTGAATGTCAAAGTGAAGAAATTCAACCAAGTGCGGGTAAACAACAGGAGTAACTATGACTCTCTTAAGGTAGCCAAATGCCTTGTCATCTAATTAGTGACGCGCATGAATGGATTAACGAGATTCCCACTGCCCCTATCTAGTATCTAGCGAAACCACAGCCAAGGGAATGAGCTTGGCAGAATCAGCGGGGAAAGAAGACCTTGTTGAGCTTGACTCTAGTCCGACTTTGTGAAATGACTTGAGAGGTGTAGAATAAGTGGGAGCCGTTTTCGGCGGAAGTGAAATACCACTACTTTTAACATTATTTTAATTATTCCATGGGGCGAAGGTGGGGCACTGCCCCTGCTTTTGGCCTTAAGGAATGTTTCGGCGGGTCGATCCAGGCGGAAGACATTGTCAGGTGGGGAGTTTGACTGGGGTGGCACATCTGTTAAAAGAAACGCAGGTGTCCTAAGATGAGCTCAATGAGAACAGAAATCTGGTGTGGAACAAAAGGGTAAAATCTCATTTGCTTTTGATTTTCAATACGAATACAAACCGTGAAAGCGTGGCCTATCGATCCTTTAGATTTTCGGAATTGAAGCTAGAGGTGTCAGAAAAGTTACCACAGGGATAACTAGCTTGTGGAAGCCAAGCGTTCATAGCGACGTTGCTTTTTGATCCTTCGATGTCAGCTCTTCCTATCATTGTGAAGCAGAATTCACCAAGTGTTGGATTGTTCACCCACCAATAGGGAACGTGAGCTAGGTTTAGACCGTCGTGAGACAGGTTAGTTTTACCCTACTAATGAATTGCAACACAATAGTATGAGAGGAACCATTGATTCACACAATTGGTCATCACGCTTGGTTGAAAAGCCAGTGGCGCGAATCTACCGTGTGTTCGATTATGACTGAACGCCTCTAAGTCAGAATCCACGCTAGAAGTGGTGCATGTCACTCTTTGACTGTATCTCGACCCGTGGTAGGGGCATTGCTTTGTTGCCCCCAGGGGCCCGTGTCATTTGCAACCGCGACCGTGAAGCATCTCGGTCGGGGAAACTTTGATGTTCAATTCCAAATGGTCGTTGAGAAGAATCCTTTGCAGACGACATAAATACACGACAGGGTATTGTAAGTGGCAGAGTGGCCTTGCTGCCACGATCCACTGAGATTCAGCCCTTGGTCGCCTCGATTTAGAGTTTCACTCTCGTCACAAACAAATCCGTGCAACCCTCCCGCTCTCACGCCTTTTCCTCTTCCTCCAGACAACAATTTTTTATTGCTTGGGTGCGGGAAATTTTGGGTTTCCACGTCGTGACGGAAAAGGTGCCGAAGCCTGGGAAAACTAGGGTTTCCATGTCACACCACAGCACCAAGAATTTTGGGGTTTCCATGCCGCGCACCGGTACCCAAAATTTGGGGTTTCCATGTTGCGACGAAAAAGGCACCAAAGCATGAGAACAATTTGGGTTTCCATGCCGCGCCCCAACACCCAGAATTTGGGGTTTCCACTCGGTTCCTAAAATTTGGGGCTTCCATATTGCGCCAAAAATTTGGGGCTTCCATGTCGCGCCAAAAATTTGGGGTTTCCACCCGGCGCCTAAAATCTCTGGGGCTTCGATGTCGCGCCAAAAATTTGGGGTTTCCATGTCGCGCCTAAAATTTGGGGGTTCCACTCGGCGCTAAAAAATTTTGGGTTTCCAAGTCACGCCACGGCGCCCAAGCCTGGGGAAACTTGGGGTTTCCATGTCATGCCTAAAATTTGGGGGTTCCACTCGGCGCTAAACAATTTGGGGTTTCCAAGTTGCGCCCCGACGCCCAAGCCTGGGGAAAATTGGGGTTTCCATGTTGCGCCACGACCGAAACCAGCGACGCCCAAGCCTGAGGGGACTCGGGGTTTCCATGTTGCGCCCTGGCATCCAAGCCTGGGAAACTTACGGTTTCCATGTCCCACCCTTGATGGAACCACGGGTTTCCGCATTTTACGAGACGATGGAAATGCGGGTTTTTCAACAATTCCCCAACGCAGGGAACTCGGGGTTTCCATGACGATTTCCCACTGGATCTCAAAACCGAGACTACCAGCTTGATTTTTCATTATGTTCCTTTCAATGTTACAATACATATTTATACATGCCGAAGCATCCAATACCATGGACCAAAACCATCGCGTCCAAAACTATGGACCGAAAACCATAGGTAGGTTCGCCCAACCTAATATAGGGTCCAAAAAAAAATTTCTCGGGGCGCTGCCCCGAACCCTGTAGAGGGGGCCTCCGCCCCCCCTCTAACCCCCCAGTTCACTACGTCGGTTAGTCGTGGAAAGAATATAACACAACCCAACAGGTCGCCCGCCCGTCGTGTAAAAGGAAAGCGGGGTGACTCGGGTGAGGTCGCTCGGCCGTCGTGCAGTGGTAAATGAGGTCGGTTGAGGAGTTCGGTTGGCAACTCATGTGAGGGTGCACCCACCCAGCTCAGGCAAGGAACTCGGTTGGCGCACGGAGGTGTTTCCTATTTGTAAAATTGGCTAAGTATGAAACTTGGTGTTTCCCAAGCATACTTGTAAAGCCTTGTAAACATTGTAAAGTTGAATAATATATTGTGTTCGAGCAGGCTCATTGTTCAGGGAGTTTCCCCTCCCTTTAAACTGTGCAATTGTGTTCTTCATGTATAATTGCTGATGATGATGAATGTGTATGGGTGTTCATTGGTATAAAGGAAACATAATAATACTTGGTTACGAAAAACAAACTAAGTAGACTAATGGTTAGGCGTAGTCCGTGAACATAAGTATTGGTGAAAATAAGGTGTTTAGTGGCACCGCATCTCGCCAAGTACGGTTGAGAGACTACCGTAGGCCTGGGGGCATGACACGCGGGGTTCCCATATCGCTCGCGCCGTGGCTATAACTGCTGCCCAAGTCTGGGGAGCTTCAGGTTTCCATGTCACTACGCGATAGGGAACGGCCGCCCAAGTTTGGGGAGCTTCGGGTTTCCATGCCATCGCGCGACAGGGAACGACCACCCAAGTCTACTGAACATGGGGCTTTCCATTCTGTGGCATGACGGAAACCGCGACCTCAGGGTCTTCCATGTCTCGCCACGACAGAAACCGCGACCTCGGTGCAGGGAACTCGGGTTTCCATGTCGCGGAACGACAGAGAATAGCCCGAGTCTGCGGAACCCGGGAGCTTTGTGTTTCGTGGCATTAGGGAAACTGCCTAATTCCGAGAAGCTCTGGGGTCTCCATCTCCCGCTCGAAACTTGGGTTTCCATGTCGCAACGCGACCGAAATCACCAAAGTTTATGGAACTCATGGTTTCCATGTTGTGGAACGATGAAGAACCTCCCAAGTCTTGAGAACTCGGGGTTTCCATTTCGCGGTAGGGTGGAAACCGCTTGCCTGGTCTGTCTCTGGAATGTGGGGTTTACATGACTCGTTGCGAAGGGAGCCGTCTAAGTGTAGGGAAAGTGGGGTTTCCCCGCCCCGCCATGACAAAAGCTGCCCAAATGCACACGAAATCTAGGGTTTCCATGTCACATCACATCAGAAACCTCTACCACGTACGCGGGGGGGTGTTAGGTATTCGAGTCGGGAGCGCCCGAGAGAGTTGAGAGACCGAACCCGTAGTACGAGTGCTCAAGTTCAGCTATATGTGACTCGGGAGAGCGTTCGGTTATATGCGAAGTCTTGGCATGACATTCACTTATGCACGACGATGATGGGCGCACACATAGCGGGCGCGCCATGTTGGGCATGGTGCACGCCCCCTGATACTTGCACGATGGGCGAGTCACCGATGGAAGGCGCTCGGACGACCCTTGTTGGGTGCCCGGATGAAAGGGGTGACCATGTGCGGATGAGTTAGGATGCGGGTGGGTGTGTGACGTGCGGCGATGAGTGTAATCGGCGAGGTGTTGGAGCCAACCCATGGGTGCGACGGTGCACACGAAGGGATGCGGCTGTTCGTTGGAATGGGGTGTGTCGAGGTTATGTGGCAAGTCAGCCGGGCATGCATGTTGATGGAGCCAACCCTTGTTATCCCCGAGAGACATGACCCTTGGGCGAAAGGATGCGTATAAGTAAGGAGGATGGCGTTCGATGAAGGGACATCAAACTCAGACTTCCACATCATAGAACAAGTGAGAAGGAAGGAGTTGGGTGAAAACGGAAGGAAGAGAAGGATGCGGGTAAGTGGGCCGCACTAGCTGGCAGATTACAGAGGGCGAGTCGGACTTGGTAGCGCGGACAGGCAGAGCGGGGTGGGTTACCGTCCGGGCAGGCAGGCCGCACTGCATGCGGGCCACGTGCCCTCACTATGGACCGCACCGACGGGCAGAGTTTGGGCACCGCAGAACGGAAAGTCGGGTGGACAGGTTTGTAGTTCATGTGTGGAGTTGTGTCGTGTAGGCCGCGGGCAGTGCAGCACGACCACACGTCACGAGGTTCAGTATCTGGGATATATTATTGATGAATGGTGGGTGCATGTGGATATAGCCAAGATCCAATTCGTTCGGGATTGGCCAACCCCAAACACTCTAAGAGAGCTCCGCAAATCTCTGGGTCTTGCCGACATGTACCGTAGGTTCGTGTTATGGACACGAGACTTCTGATTTTCCGCTTCTCTACAAAAGCCACTGAGAATTCAGCAACACATACAAGACACACTTGGAGGGTCAGCAAGTTCCATACTTTCACCTCAACGATGCACTGTTATGCCACCTAGGACACCTTTGTGTTCCTTCAAGCGAGCGTTACAAGATGATTTGGGAAGCACACTACAGTTGCATCGTTGGGCATTTTGAGGTTGAGAAAATAGTGGAAGTACTACAAAAGTATTTATGGTAAGTTATATTCGCTGCATTGTTAAGAACACTTATTGGAAAATTGATTGAGTGTTGAAAGAATAATTGAAGATAAATTTATGGTAAGTTATTTTCGCTGCATTGTTAAGACACTTATTGGAAAATTGACTTGAGTGTTGAAGTAGGCACAGACCGTGTACTTAAGTATTGGCAAAAGGAAAAAGTACGGTGGTGTCACACCTGCTTATGCGTGGTTGAAATACTACCACTATGTTAGGAGCGTGACATGGGGTCTCCCAGTCCCTCCTCCACAAAAGTCGCCAAATTGCGGGGAACCCGGGGATTCCATGTCCTGCCTTGTTGAAAGCATCCCAAGTGCGGTAAATTTGGGGTTTCCATGTCTCGTCGCCATGGAAATCACCCCAGGTGCAGTAAACTTGGTGTGCCTCGAGTCTACAACCTCACGTCAAGAGAAAGGCTCGGTCGGCCAAGAGAATGAAGATTTCTTCATTGGTAAAGGATCTCGCTAAGGATCAAAGGCTGGAGTCTCTTCTAGAGCTAGTCCACCATGGACTATCAAAAGTTGAAAGAAGGACACAGTGCCGGGGAACGAAGTGCCGAAGAAAGGAAGTGTAGAGAGGAGGAAGGACTCGACTTGTGCTGGGAGGATATCATTGTCTAGGGCTTCGTAATGACCAATAAGAAGCTTCAATAAGAGAAATTTATGGAAGGGTTTTCCTCTCTGAGAGAGAGAGGTTTTTCCTTGGTAGAGAGACAACATGTTGTGTTCTTGTTATTATGATTTTGGCACCAGTTTGATGAAAGTAAACACACATGCATTAATAAGAAGAGAAGAAGATTAAGATAATACAATGAATTGTAAAAGAGCTTCACAAATTGTTATCAAATCTAGAAGAATCCCGCTATACCCCATTGCCCCAGATTCTTCAACGCAGTATCAGAGCTAAAGTGACACATCAAGGAAATTGAATCTAAAGAATATCCGCAAGGTTGAAGCATCAAGCCAAGAAGTCTCAATCACATCAAGGACAAGAAGGTCTACCATCTATCATTCATCATGGAAGACTACAAATCAAGAAGAAACACCTTGTATAAAGGCACCTACAAGAAGAACAAATCAAAGAGGGACCTACATCAAGCTACACCATCTTGAAAAATTAAAGGCAGTGCGAGTCAAGTCATCAAGCAAGTCCATTTGAAGAACGCAACTTGAAAAACATCAAGATCTAAGGAAGGCAAGCCCTCAAGTCTTCAAGAGGAAAGCAAGTTCACTACATCTCAAACTCTATCAAGTAAGTATATGTCCCCTTCTGAGTATACCTCAGTGTCTTTTCGCAAGGAAAGTAACAAATTGGTTGGGACCACTACATGTCCAAAGTCCAACGGTTTGGATGCCAAGAATATGGACGCTACAAAAGGGATTGTCCTAAACTTAAGAAGGACAACAATAACAAGAGAAAAAGGGAAGAAGCTCATGTAACTCAAGAAGTGAAAGAAGCAGACAAGAAGCAAAAGAAGGAAGATCCTCTTATGACTAAGTCAACCTCTTTGCTTAAAGTCTTCTTTCAAAGGGGTTAGAGGTCCCATTAGGGATCCCATTTATGGGATTCAAGAGAGGATGATACACAGGCGAGAGCAGATGAAGCAAGAAAGGCTACACCAATTCAGGAGAACTATCAAATAAAGCCGAGATGATAAAAGCATAATCAAGATGAGGTATGTATGCATCAAAGTTTAGGCCATGTCATCATATATATTGATTGGGTCATGGGAAAAGTTCTAGAATCACGATCAAGAATAAAAGTATCTTTTTCTTTAACGACATGCTCGGAGGTATGTACTACAGTGGAGTAAAGGCCAACATGAAGAAGTTCTCTCATAAGGCGTATAAGGTGGTTGACTAATAAATCCAAGAAGAAGCAAATGAAGAAAGAGATCAAGCATGTGAAGAACATCGCGATCACAAAGAATAACTATTTGGAAAGATTCCTCAACATCTCTCGAAAGAAGGCATGGCAACTATGAAAAAGGAAGAAAAAAGATAAAGGACCCTTGACGCCTATGAAGGCCTTGGAGAGATTAAGGTTCAGATAACCGATTCAACTCTACAAATATGTCATGGTGAAGAGGCCATCCAACAAAAGCACCATTTGGTGTTGAAGCAATACCACGATGAAGTCATGAAGGGGAACTAAATCAAAGTATGGGAACAAGTGAGTACACTAAGCATCCATGTGATAAGTATTATGAAGGATAGACAAGATGAAAAAGGAGTAGCTAGATGACAAAAAGGACCTGATATATATGAAGAAAGCCACTTTCCACGAAGGGAGCAATGACATGACATACCGGGAGGGAAAGTGATCGATGGCCGGTACCTTGACAAGAAGAAGTTCAATCAAAGACTTCATGACATCGAAGGAATGAAGGAGATCAAGCGGCTGAAGGACCCGCGAAGAAGACGTTGTTGATGAACGGACAAGTCCCTAGCTAAGAGGGAGTTCTAACAAGTTCCCAACTACAAAGGAGCTTGGGAAAGTTCCTTGTCAGAGGAAACTTGGGCATGTATTCCTCGATCAAGGGGAAGAGATAGACACAACATTATTGTCTTCACTTGGCAAAAAAGAATGCGAGGATTGGGTAATTTTTTGGCATCTGATGCTCTCTGAGGATGTGTAGGGCATCCAAGACAAGAGTAGGAAAGAGGAGCATTATTCTTTGAGGCCTGGGAACCCAAGACAAGAATTGTCCTAGAAGGTCATACTCAGGGAACACCTGGGTGGGTATGTACCTTTAGAGACAATGACTAAGGTGTTTATAAGCCATTGGCCTTGCCAACATTGTGCTCTGATATTATGAGAGATAAAGCTGTTAGTCAAGGCCTTACTATGAACAATGTTGGCTAATATGATGCTATAACAGATGGGTTGCAAATTCGGTTTCTCTTATGTGAATTATTCAAGATTGAAAAATAGCGAAACACCTTGTAATGATTTATGAATACCTCCCTAGTTAAGAGGGCGTGTTGAAGAAAGTGTAACTAGGTTCGGTCTTCATAAATGTACTTTTGATATTTTTATTTATTCAAGAAAAGAAATA
>APFE030561541.1:7187-33412 GCA_000404065.3 Pinus taeda | reverse complement strand
AATATATATATTATATTATATTTATCATTGAGTTTCTTGCTCATTGAAATAGGACTAGCACATGTTAAAGTGTTATAAAGAGTCAAAAGAAAATGTTGAAGACCTTAAGGGCATGTTACACGAGGTATATTTATGTATTAGTTTCAAATATATTCCTACCCTCGTGCCTTCATTCGGGTCGTGCGCCCATTCAAACCCCAAATTTCCTTCGTTTGGTTCGGCTCATCCAGGGTGGGTCGGGTCGTGCCGTGCCGTGTGTGGGTGCGCCGCCACACGTGGTCGTGCCAAAAATTCTAAGTAGTCACCGCCTGTGTGTCTTCTGCATGTTCGTGCGGCCCGTTTGCCTGATGCTCCCTCAGGCCTTCGTTCGGTTTGTGCACCCATGGAAAGCCCAAATTTCGTTCGGGCCATGCACACATGGAAACCCAAAATTTCGTTCGGGTGGGTTGGGTCATGTCGTGTGTGGGTGCCCGTGCAAATGCGTTCGGGCGAGTCGGGTCAGGTCATGCCGTGCCATGAGTGGGTGCTCGGGAACATATGGCCATGTAAAAAATGTTAAGGCATGACCACCCATGTGCCTTCCGCATGTTCGCGCGACCCATTTGCTTGACGCTCCCACGTGCCTTTGTTCGGGTCGTGCACCCATGGAAACCCCAAATTTCATTCGGGCGGGTCGGGTCGTGTCGTGCGTGGGTGCTCGGGAACACGTGGCAGTGTCAAAAATGCTAAGTGATGACCCCCCATGTGCCTTATACACGTTCGTGCGGCGCGTTTTCCCGATGCTCCCTTGTGCCTTTGTTCAGGTCACGCACCCATGGAAACCCCAAATTTCATTCGGGTTGTGCATACAAGGAAACCCCAAATTTTGTTCGGGTTAGGTTGTGTCATGTCGTGTGTGGGTGCCTGTGCAAACGCGTTCAGGCGGGTCGGGTCGGCTCGCCCAAGGCTAGCCAGGTCATGTGTGGGTGCCAAGGCACACGTGGCCGTGACAAAAATGCTAAGTCGTGACCGCCCTTGTGTCTTCTGCACGTTCGTGCGGCCCGTTTGCCTGACGCTCCCCCATGCCTTTGTTCAGGTCATGCGCCCACAGAAACCCCAAAATTTCGTTCGGGTCGTGTGCCCATGGAAACCCCAAATTTCGTTCGGGCAGGCCAGGACGTGTCCTGTGTGGGTGCCTGTGCAAACACGTTGGGGCGGGTCAGGTCGGGTCGTGTCGTGTCATGTGACGGTACCCAGGGCACATGTTACCGTATAAAAAATGCAAAGTTGTGCCCAGGGATGGGCTTTCTGCACGATTGTGCTGCCCGTTCGGCCGAATCTCCCTTGTGCCTTCGTTTGGTCGTGTGTCAGAGTCCATGTAAACTCGTTCGAGCAGGTCATTTGCCATGTAAACACTCATTCAGGTGGGTCGTTTTCCATGTAAACTCGTTCGGGAAGGTCGTTTTCCATGTAAACTCGTTCAGGTGGGTCGTTTGAGGGCGCCCGTGTAAACTCATTCGGGCGGGTCGGGCGAGGGCGTGTGTGTAAACCCGTTCGGGCGGGTCGTGTGAGGTCGTCCGTGCAAACTCGTTTAGGTGGGTCGTTCGGAAGAGGGCATCCATGCAAACTCGTTCGGGCGGGTCGTTCAAGAGAGGGCGTCCGTGCAAACTCGTTCGGGTGGGTCGAGCGAGGGCGTCCGTGCAAACTCGTTGCGGCGGGTCGGGCAAGGGCGTCTGCGCAAACGCATTTTGAAGGGTCATTTGGGCGAGGGCGTCCGTGCAAACTCGTTCGGCCGGGTCGTTCAGGCGAGGGCGTCCGTGCAAACTCGTTTGGGTGGGTCGGGCGAGGGCGTTCGTCTCAACTCGTTCAGGCGGGTCGGGCGAGGGCGTCCGTGCAAACTCGTTTAGGCGGGTCGGGCGAGGGCGCGCGCAGGCACACGAGCCCGTATTAAAAATGCTAAGTTGTGACCCGGGGTGGCCTTTGAGCACGTTTGTGAAACTCATTTGCCTTGCTCTCCATTGTCCCTTCATGTTGGTAGTGTGGGCGCCCATGTAAACTTGTTTGGGCGAGGGCGTCCGTGTCAACTTGTTCGGGCGGGTCGGAAGAGGGCGTCCGTGTCAACTCGTTCGGGCGAGTCGTTCGGGTGAGGGCATTCGTGTGAACTCGTTAGGGCTGTTCGGGCGAGGGCGTACCTGGGCGAACGAGCTCATATTAAAAATGCTAAGTTATGACCCGAGGTTGGCTTTGTGCATGTTCATGCAACTCCTTTGCCCAGCTCTCCCTTTTCCCTTCATTTCAGTCGTGTGGGAACCCATGTAAACTCATTTGTGCGGGTCGTTTGAGGGTGTCCGTGTCAACTCGTTCGGGTGGGTCGGGCGAGGGCATCCGTGTGAACTCGTTCGTGTGGGTCGTTTGAGGGTGTCCGTGTCAACTCGTTTGGGTGGGTCGTTCAGGCAGGTTGGGCGAGGGCATCCGTGTGAACTTTTTCAGGCGAGTCGGGCAAGGGCGCACCCGGGCGAATGAGCCCATATCAAAAAATGGTAAGTTGTGACCCGAGGTTGGCTTTGTGCATGTTCGTGCAGCTCCTTTGCCCGGCTCTCCCTTGTCCCTTCGCTTAAGTGAGTCGTTTAAGGCTGTGCATGTGAACTCGTTTGAGTGGGTCGGGCGAGGGCGTCCGTGTGAACTCGTTCGGGCGGGTCATTCAGGTGGGTCGGGCGAGGGCGTCCGTGTGAACTCGTTCAGGCAGGTCGGGCGAGGGCGCACCCGGGCGAATGAGCCCGTACCAAAAAATGGTAAGTTGTGACCTAAGGTTGGCTTTGTGAACGTTCGTCCAGCTTGTTTGCCTGGCTCTCCCTTGTACCTTCGTTTCGGTGAGTCGTTTGAGGGCGTGCGTGTGAACTCATTTGGGCGGGTCGTTTGAGGGTGTCCGTGTCAACTCATTTGGGTGGGTCGTTCGGGCGGGTCGGGCGAGGGCGTTCGTGTGAACTCGTTCAGGCGGGTTAAGCGAGAGTGCACCCGGGCAGACGAGCCCGTATCAAAAAATTCTAAGATGTGACCCGAGGTTGGCTTTGTGCATGTTTGTGCAGCTCGTTTGCCCGGATCTCCCTTGTCCCTTCGTTTCGGTGAGTTGTTTGAGGGTGTGTGTGTGAAATCGTTCAGGCGAGTCAGGCGAGGGCGCAACCAGGCGAACGAGCCCGTATCAAAAAATGCTAAGTTATGACCCGAGGTTGGCTTTGTGCACATTCGTGCAGCTCGTTTGCCCGGCTCTCCCTTGTCCCTTTGTTTCGGTGAGTCGTTTGAGGGCGTGTGTGTGAACTCGTTCGGCCGGGTCGAGCGAGGGCGTCCGTGTGAACTCGTTCAAGCGGATCGGGCGAGGGTGCACCCAAGCGAACGAGCTTGTATAAAAAAATGCTAAGTTGTGACCCAAGGTTGGCTTTGTGCACGTTCGTGCAGCTCGTTTGCCCGACGCTCCCTTGTCCCTGAGTTTTGGTGAGACGTTTGAGGGCATGCATGTGAACTCGTTCGGGCAGGTTGTTCGGGCGGGTTGGGCGAGGGCGTCCGTGTGAACTCGTTCGAGCAGTTCGTGTGAGGGCGTCCGTGTGAACTCATTCAGGCGGGTCGGGCGAGGGCACACCTGGGTGAACGAGCCCATATCAAAAAATGCTAAGTTGTGACCTGAGGTTGGCTTTGTGCACGTTCGTGCAACTCGTTTGCCCAGCTCTCCCTTGTCCCTTTGTTTCGGTGAGTCGTTTGAGGGCGTGCGTGTGAACTAATTCGGGTGGGTCAGGCGAGGGTGTCCGTGTGAACTCATTCAGGCGGGTTAGGGGAGAGCGCACCCGGGCGAACGAGCCCGTATCAAAAAATGCTAAGTTGTGACCCGAGGTTGGCTTTGTGCACGTTCGTGCAGCTCGTTTGCCTGGCTCTCCCTTGTCCCTTCGTTTCGGTGAGTCATTTGAGGGCGTGTGTGTGAACTCGTTCTGGCGGGTCGAGCGAGGGTGTATGTGTGAACTCGTTCAGGCAGGTCGGGCGAGGGCATCCGTGTGAACTCGTTCATGCGGGTCGGGTGAGGGTGCACCCGCGCGAACGAGCCCGTATCAAAAAATGCTAAGTTGTGACCCGAGGTTGGCTTTGTGCACGTTCGTGCAGCTCGTTTGCCTGGCTCTCCCTTGTGCCTTCGTTTCAGTGAGCCATTTAAGGGCGTGCATGTGAACTCGTTCAGGCGGGTCGGGCGAGGGCTTCCATGTGAACTCGTTCAGGCGGGTCAGGCGAGGGCGCACCCGGGCGAACGAGCCCGTATCAAAAAATGCTAAGTTGTGACCCGAGGTTGGCTTTGTGCATGTTCGTGAAGCTCGTTTTCCCGGCTCTCCCTTGTCCCTTCGTTTCGGGGAGTCATTTGAGGGCGTGCGTGTGAAATCGTTCAAGCGGGTTGTTCGGGCGGGTCGGGTGAGGGGGTCCTTGTGAACTCGTTCAGGCGGGTCGGGCGAGAGCGCACCCGGGCGAACGAGCTCGTATAAAAAAATGCTAAGTTGTGACCCGAGGTTGGTTTTGTGCACGTTCGTGCAGCTCGTTTGGCCGTCTCTCCCCTGTCCCTTCGTTTTGGTGAGTCGTTTGAGGGTGTGCGTGTGAACTCGTTCGGGCGGGTCGGGCGAGCACCTACGTAGGAACTCGTTCAGGTGGCTCGGGCGAGGGCGCACCCGGGCGAATGAGCCCTTATCAAAAAATGCTAAGTTGTGACCCGAGGTTGGCTTTGTGCACGTTCCGTGGCAGCTCGTTTGCCCGGCCTCCCTTGTCCTTCGTTTCGGTGATTCGTTGAGGGTGTGCGTTTTAACTTGTTCGGGCGGGTCGGGCGAGGGCGTCTATGTGAACTCGTTCAGGCGGGTCGGGCGAGGGCGCACTCGGGCGAATGAGCTCGTATAAAAAAATGCTAAGTTGTGACCCGAGGTTGGATTTGTGCACATTCGTGCAGCTCGTTTGCCCGGCTCTCCCTTGTCCCTCCGTTTCAGTGAGTCTTTGGAGGGCGTGCGTGTTAACTCGTTCGGGCGGGTCGTTCAGGCGAGTCGGGCGAGGGAGTCCATGTGAACTCGTTCAGGCGGGTCGGGCGAGAGCGCACCCGGGCGAACGTGCCTGTATAAAAAAATGCTAAGTTGTGACCCGAGGTTGGCTTTGTGCACGTTCATGCAGATTGTTTGCCCGGCTCTCCCTTGTCCCTTCGTTTCCATGAGTCGTTTGAGGGCATGCATGTGAACTTTTTCGGGCGGGTCGGGCGTGGGCGTCCGTGTGAACTCGTTCAGGCGGGTCGAGCGAGGGCGCACCCGGGCGAACGGCCCGTATCAAAAAATGTTAAGTTGTGACCTGAGGTTGGCTTTGTGCACGTTCGTGCAGCTCGTTTGCCCGGCTCTCCCTTGTCGCTTCATTTCAGTCAGTCGTTTGAGGGCGTGCATGTGAACGCGTTCGGGCGGGTTGGGCGAGGGCGTCCTTGTGAACGCGTTTAGGCGGGTCGAGCGAGAGTGCACCCGGGCGAATGAGCCCGTATCAAAAAATGCTAAGTTGTGACCCGAGGTTGGCTTTGTGCACATTCGTGCAGCTCGTTTACTCGGCTCTCCATTGTCCCTTCATTTCAGTGAGTCGTTTGAGGGTGTGCGTGTGAACTCATTTGGGCGGGTCGGGTGAGGGCGTCCGTGTGAACTCGTTCAGGCAGGTCGGGCGAGGGTGCACTCGGGCAAATGAGCTCGTATCAAAAAATGCTAAGTTGTTACCCGCTGTTGGCTTTGTGCACATTCGTGCAGCTCGTTTGCCTGGCTCTCCCTTGTCCCTTCATTTCGGTGAGTCGTTTGAGGGCGTGTGTGTGAACTCATTCGGGCGGGGTTGGCGAGGGCGTCCGTGTGAACTCGTTCAGGCGGGTCGGGTGAGGGCGCACCCGGGCAAATGAGCCTGTATCAAAAAATGCTAAGTTGTGACCCGAGGTTGGCTTTTTGCACGTTCGTGCAGCTTGTTTTCCCGGCTCTCCCTTGTCCCTTCATTTCGGTGAGTCGTTTGAGGGCATGCTTGTGAACTCGTTCAGGCAGGTCATTCAGGCGGGTCGAACAAGGGCATCCATGTGAACTCGTTCAAGCGGGTCGGGCACGGGCGCACTCAGGCGAATGAGCCCGTATCAAAAAATGCTATGTTGTGACCTGAGGTTGGCTTTGTGCACGTTCGTGCAGCTCGTTTGCCCGACTCTCCCTTGTCCCTTCGTTTCGGTGAGTCGTTTGAGGGCATGCGTGTGAGCTCGTTCGGGCGAGGGCGCGCCCGGGCGAATGAGCCCGTATCAAAAATGCTAAGTTGTGACCCGAGGTTGGCTTCGTGCAGCTCATTTGCCCAGCTCTCCTTTGTCCCTTCGTTTCGGTGAGTTGTTTGAGGGCGTGCGTGTGAACTCGTTCAGGTGGGTCGGGCGAGGTCGTCTATGTGAACTCGTTCAGGCGTGTCGGGTGAGGGCACGCTCGGGTGAACGAGCCCATATCAAAATATGCTAAGTTGTTACCCGAGGTTGGCTTTGTGCACGTTCGTGCAGCTCGTTTGTACGAATCTCCCTTGTCCCTTCGTTACGGTCGTTTGGGCACCCATGTGAACTCGTTCGAGTGGGTCGTTTAAGGGCGTCCGCGTCAATTCGTTCGGGCGGGTAGGGCGAGGGCGCGCTCAGGCGAACAATCGCATGACAAAAATGCTAAGTTGTGACCCGAGGTTGGCTTTGTGCACATTCGTGCAACTCGTTTGCCCGCCTCTCCCTTGTAATTTTTATAGAAAATGTCAAAATGAGAGTTACTAACTCCTCTAGAACCAATATTATGGTACTTACTTTAAAATTTTATCAAACAGAATTTTTCATAGGCATGAGTGAGTCACTAAGTGATTATGTCTACCTTTAATAAAGAGGTAAAGAAGAAAGTTTGGCCCACTTATCTTTGTGAACTATAGAATAAGCATATAAAAAAAAAACACATAATTGCATAATGTTTAGAAATATGATAAAAATTATTAATTATTTGAAATATTTTTTTTAGCAATCATATTTTAAGCTAGTTATAGACTTTTTTTTAAAAGTGATTTTATTTGAGTATGTTTTCTCTTTTTAGCTTCAAATCCAATGTAATAAATATTGTGTTTTGTAATCACAAGGTTTGAGTCTCCATACGTTTAGAGTTCAAAGAACTTTATCTAAAGTCAAAGAGGTTTAAATTTGTTGGTTTTATTTGTTACAATCCTCAAGTTTTTCTTGATAGAGAAGTAGTGCAAATAAGTAAGGTAAATAAATAAAGAATTCTAATAGAGTGGGAAGTTTTTCTTGATAGAGATAAGTAAGGTAAATAAATAAAAAATCTAATAGGTTGGTATTAAGTCGGGATAAGATCCATATCAAAGTTTTATAGATAGTTCTAATTCATTTTCAAATCACCAATAATTTGTGGTCCTTTCAAATTGATAGAAAGATAAAAATAATAAAATAAAGCTAATACTTCAGTTATGACCTAAAAAAACATAATAAGTCAATATTTGAAAATGTTGGCATTCTCTCCAAACCAAATCCCCATCCCACATAATAAAGTAGCACCCTATAAGTCTCCATTTCTTTTTTGTGTAAACTAATAATTTTTTTTTTAAATATAACCCCTCTTACACATATTAATGAGTTTTGTGTGAACTCATATTTGAAAGTAAGTTTTTTGAACTTGAACTCATATTAATGAGACTTATTTGGATTTTATTATCACTTCACCCCTACAATGAGAATGGAAAATCCATGAAGATATGAAAAGTTATTACATTATTCTTCTTAAAAAAAGACCCTAGCCTAAGCCATAGTAGTTTCTTCTTTGGAGAAGCTCCCATGTTAGACCTCGATTGCTTAACAACAACCACAAAAATAAGGTTTTCTTGACATGTGACCTTAGCTGTTAACCAAATTGAAAAAACATCATTATTTTTGGATATGTATATTTAATATACAGTGGATTTAGAACGACTCAAGATTATAGGTACATACCAAATTGAAAAACACCATTGCCTTTGGATATGTATATTTAATATACGACAGATTTGGAACAACTCGAGATTAAAAGTACAAACAAAATAAAGTAGATGAAATGTATATTTAATATACGGTAGATTTGGAACAACTCAAGATTGAGTACAAACAAAATATTGTAGATGAAAAAAGTAAAACCAAACTATTGTAAAAGAGTATCATTATGGTTATTAACTAACTAATTCAACCTAATATCAATTTTTGTCTAAGTAATTAAAATAAAAGTGGCTATTAAGAAATAAATCCATGCAAAGGAATGCCACAAATCTCTTCTAAAGGTAGCAAAATAACCCAAGTAAGCTTAACTACCTACGTGCATAAAAGTGCCAAACAAGATAGTGCAACCAAAAAACAACACTAGAGTAAGTTTGTTGAAGTAATCAACCAACTTTTAATAATTTGGATTTATAAGAATTAGAGTAAGTTTGTTGAAGTAATCAACCAACTTTTAATAATTTGGCTTTATAAGAATTTGCCAACATGTTTTTTTGTTTTTTCAATTATACTATCACCTACCGTGACTAGAATTTTAATTATTAGTTAATATAATTTATAGAAACTGTAAAATTAATAATAAATTTATAAATATATTTTAAATTAAAAAATTTAATATTTAATAAAGTTGAGTGGAAAAATAATTGAATTTATCAACCGTAATTTTCAAATAGAGATATTATTTGACATTGAAATTGATCGTAATTTTCAAATAGAGATATTATTTGCCATTGAAATTGATCCTAACCCAAAATCAAAATTATTGAAAAAAAAAAAACACTCCTCAGCACATAAGGGATAATATCCAATCTTTTTAAGCCACCGGATTTGAATTGTACCACTGTAAATAATTGTTTCAATTAATTATTGAAATGTCTGATCTATCAATTATTACCCCCATTATTGGCTGTAAGGAATTGTCTATAATGAAATTTTTTGGAGATTCCGGTGACAGAATCAGGCGGAAGAAATCGAGATTAAATCTTGATTTTTACTATTTTAACTGTATATTTGGATTCAGCACCTTGAAAAACCCCTGAGACCCTTTGATTATGCAAAAACTAGCTATCAAACTCGCCATTCCAATAAATTACTGCGAGATTTTGAGGGGAAAAACTTTCAAAAAATCTCATTATAGAAAACTGCTTTTAGAAATGATATCTAATTCTATCGTCCTGACTAATCTTTACATTTACTGTTCGCTGCTGAATTTGATCCATGATAATCCACACTTAGCACATGTCGGACCTTGTTTATCATCATTTTATTCGCCGTTTGACTTTTCTGTTTTCAACAATGTCATCCATCGTTATTGCTGTGCCCTACTCCGCCGCTCGGACCTGATGGAAGCTTGTTGAAGGGCACACTAGTAATTAACTTCTGTAACGGTACCACTGATGGCTTCATGGATCCTTCGACATAGATGTATTTGTTGCTTACTCCTCCACTTGGACCAGAAGGAAGTTTGTTAATCCTCAAACTTGTCTTCAACTTCACAGGGCCCAAGGAATTGATGTATTTGTAACCTACTCCTTCACAGGGCCCAAAAGAAGAACAGAAACCAGCTACCCGTCTCCATGGCCCGTCTTCTAAAATAATACTTCGAGTATTGATGATATTAGTGCTGGTACCTCTCACCACATCAATGAATCAAGATGTAAGGTAATGAAAAGTGTAGTAGGTTGATCTTTATATTCAAGCCAAAGCAATAAAGCTCAGGTCGCACCAAGAATACAACACCTTTTAAACTAGCTATTATTGATCGGAAGCAATGCTAACCATTATCAGTTGAAGTTGAGAGATATTAGGAAGCAGATACAATACAACGGCAGGACGGTGTATTATGCAAGGCCAAGCACAGTGGAAAGAGAGCTACAAGAGGGTGAATAAGCATATTCAGGTTGAATAGCTGACCAGACAAGCAGCGGTTGAGAAATCAAACCAGGTAAAAGCCGGGAAACTTTCGTCCCAAAGTTTTGGGAAACCTGAACGATTTTTTTAAATTCTTCATTTCCTTTTGAATCGAAGAAATATGTTTGGAGGCGCTCCTAGGTGTATCTAGTCTGGCTTGGAATTAGACCACACAACACTTGTGGAGACCAAATCCGGGTCTCCCTACTTAACTCTAGGATTAGACCACAACACATGTGGAGGATTGCGAAGGGTGATGTTAAATGCAGGTAATCAAATTTGTGTGACTTTGCTTAGGACATCGTCCGCTTTGAATTGTTCCAAAGCGTGCTTCGTTTGGGTCATCCTTCATCGGATTGTAGATTCGTGTTACTACCTTGCAACAAACTTGACATTCAAGCACGACGACACGAATAAACTCATAATTTTTTTCATCTCTGGTTCATCGGCAGTGATCTTAAATTCATTTGACTTCTTGAGGTTGAGGAGAATTGCGAATGGTTACGTTAACTTTGCGATACATCGTGTGAAGAACATGAACTGCTTTGAATCGTTCCAATTGTTCTTAGTTCAGGACATTCTTAATCGGATTGCAGGTTCGGGTCATCGCAAGCAAATTTAGCTGCTTTTTCATAGCATGACCGGAACTTGCAACAAACCTGACATTCAAACACCACGACGCGAACCTACAATACAATAAACTTGACGTCAAACAGAAGAATGATAAAACTTTCAAATATTGACTTTCAACCATATTGATTGCAAAATCATTATCTGTGTATTCAATCAAATCTCTTTTTCTATGATTGTATATGCTACCATCCCTAATTTCTATTATGTATCTCAAAATTCTTAACTTCTACTCTAATGTGTGTCTTTTGGAGTCTCTATAAATTTGGAAATCAAACTCACTCATTGTATAATATGAGGTATTGTAGTTATGAGATACATGAGCCTCCCAACTAATCTTTTGAATAGAGTTGGAATGACCTCTGATTCTTCTTCATCATTTCTTAACTTTGTATCTGTTGCAATTAGTGTAGGTACATGGTTGCAATTCTTCATCCTAAATATTTTCAACAAATCTTTGGCATATTTATTTTAACAAAAAAAAAATTATTTTTCAGATTGCTCAACTTCTATACCAAGAAAATATTTCATGAGACCAAGATATGTCATCTCAAATTCTTTCATCATGTCTGCTTTAAATTCATATAAATCAAAATCAACTGTAAAAATATGTCATCAACATTTAAGCAAACAATCAAAATCTGTCCATGCTCATTTACCTTTGTGTACAAGGTGTGCTCAATGTTGCTTCTGCAAAATCCATTCTTAATCATGTAGCTATTGATTCTGTTATATGAAGCTCTAGGCGCTTGCTTCAGTGCATAGAGCGCTTTCTTCAACCTATAAACTTTATCTTTGTTACCTTCAACTTCATAACTTGGAGGTTGCTACACATAAAATTCTTCTTCTAGAATTCCATTCAAGAGGCTAATACAATTTGTAAGCTTTTGATTCCTCAATATAACCAGTAAATATGCATTTTTCACTTTTATCATCCAATTTTCCTCTTCACTCTTTAGGCATATGTGCATAAGCTACACATCCAAATACTCTGATATGAGATGCATTGCAATACATACCTGACCATGCTTGTTTTAGTACTCTATTCATCACACTCTTTGTAGGAGATCTCTTGATCACATAAATAACACATGCAAATGTTTCTTCCCAATACTCATTAGAAAAGTTTCTTCCTTTCAATATGCTTCCTTCAATGTTCATAATTGTCTTGTTGTTTCTCTCTGCTACACCATTCTGTTGTAGTGTGTACCTGAACAGAATTGAAAAAAAGGAGATGTAGCTCACAAGTGTGGCGTGCACCTGGAGACTACACTCACAAAACAGAGAGATCACTCTCGTACACTCTATTATCATCAATGAAGGATTACATCATTTAATTACAACTCCAAAAATCAGGAATATGCAACCACACTCCTAAATTCTAGGAACAAATCCTAAACTAAGGAGATAGATTACAACTATGTAACCATTTCTCCATTAATACAAAATAATATTTAATTATTTTCAACTCCCCCCCTTAATGGAGAAAGGGTTCTCTTGGACTCCTAACATCTCTCTAAACAATTCAAACTTTATTCGTGCAAGGGGCTTTGTAAAAATATCAGCCACATTGTCATAAGTTTTACAATATTCAACAATAATTTCCTTTGATTGCACCTTCTCTCTAATAAAATGGAGCTGAGTGTCTATATGTTTGGTGTTTTTATGAAATACTGGATTATGTGCCAATTTAATGGTGCTCTGGTTGTCACTTTTGATGGAAGTTGAATTCTTCTGTTCTTTCCCTGCATCCTTGAGAAGCCTTCTCAACCAAATTGCTTCACACGTCGCTGCACAAAATGCTTGATACTCAGCTTCACATGATGACAAAGCTACAGTACTCTGCTTCTTACTACTCCATGCTATGACCCCGGATCCTATGTTGAATGCGTAACTTGTGATGGAATTTCGATCATCCAGGTTACTTGCCCAGTCTGAGTCTGAAAAACCTGCTAGAGTAACATCAGATACATCAACGTATAAAATATCGTAATTAACAATACCACACAGATACCTTAACACGTTCTTTGCTGTTATCCAGTGACTTTCAAACAGTTTTGACATAAATTGGCTGAACACACTAACAGAGTATGCTAAGTCAAGTCTGGTTGTTGTAAGATATATCAAGCTGCCAACCAGTTGTCGGTACATTGTAGCATCAACCTCTTTAGTGCCGTATTCACTTATCAACTTCAGATTCTGTTGCAAAGGTGTCGTTGCTGATCTACACTGATCCATACCAAACTTTTCCAATAGATTTCTGGCATACTTCCCTTGGGTAAGAAAAGTTTGCCCAGTATCTCTGCATACTTCTAATCCCAGACAGTAATGAAGGCTTCTGAGATCCTTCATCTCAAAAACTTGTGCCATAAGCCTTTTGATTTCTCTGATTAAATCATCTGCATCTCCTGTTATAATCATGTCATCCACATACAATGAAATCAAAATAATCTGCCTCTGATTATTATACTTGGTATATAAATTTGGGTCATTTAAGCTCTAATGAAAGCCATGCTCTAAAAAGAAAGAATCAACATTTTCGTACCAAGACCTAGGTGCTTGCTTTAAACCATATAAAGTCTTTTTCAATCTGCAAACAAGATGCTCATGCCCTTGCTTTACAAATCCTTCTGGATGTACTAAGTAAATTTCCTCTTTTAAATCACCATTTAGAAATGCAGATTTAACATCAAGCTGATGTAATTTCTAATTACATTTAGTAGCTAAAGCAATAAGCATTCTGATTGTATTGAACTTTGCTACCGGTGCAAAGGTATCATCAAAATCTATACCTTCCTGCTGTGAATACCCTTTTGCAACTAGCTTAGCTTCTAATTTCTCTATACTTCCATCTGCATTCATTTTTGGTTTAAACAACCATTTACATCCTATGGGTATTTTATTCTTGGGAAGCTCAACTAAATCCCAAGTATCATTTCTAAGAATTGATTCCATTTCTTCATTCATTGCAGTGCTCCACTCCTTAAATTGACTAGCTTCTTTGTAATTAGCAGGTTCTACAATGTTTAAAATTTTTGACATTAAAGCATAGTCTCTCAATTTAGCAGGTAATTGAGTATTCCTACGTGACCTCCTTGGTAGGGGACTTACCTCAACTCTATTTATTTCAACGCTTGCATCATCATTGATTATATTATTTGTTACTTCTTCTTCTTCTTTCTGCTCCTGCTCTTCATCTTCCTCACTATTTTCTTCTATAAGCAATGGAATGTGACAATCACTGTTAGAATCCTCCTTTCCTTCTTCAACCTGTTCATGAAATATGACATTTCTGCTTGCAAAAACTTTGTGAGTCACAGGATTATACAACTTATATGCCATGAACTCAGTGTCATATCCAACAAAGATACATTTGAGGGCTTTGGGGTCTAACTTCTTCCTATCTGCCTTAGGTATATGAGCATAAGCTTTTGATCCAAATATTCTTAAATGACTAATATTTATCATATGATCCAAAGGATAATTTGTCACATGCCCCTAATTAATTATGGTCAAACATGTTCCAATGTGACGTTGGAACATGGGTGACCAACATAGTCACCAATCAAACAAGAAAATGACTTAGTACTCGTTTTTTTTAGGTAGCAAAAAATCACTCGATTTTGAAAAATGGTGATTCAGAATACAAATTTTTTTGGGGCATATTTTTGCCACTTTAAATTTTTTTATGTATCAATTATGAACATTTTTTTTTAAATGTTAATGATTTTCATGCTGATTTTGTAAACTGTTGATGCAACATCAACACATTTTTTTATATGGCTTATTTTTGACACTTCAAATTTTTTTATGTATCAAGTGTGAACATTCTTTTTGTTATTGATTTTCATCTTCATTTTGAAAAGTGTTGATGAGCATCAACCTCTTTTGTTTAAAGGGCTTAGTTTTTATAATTTAAATTTTCAAATGAATTAAGTATGGATAATTTTTTAAAATTTTGGTGATTTTCATGTTAATAATAAAACATAAAAGAAAAAAAAAAACAAATACAAAAAATATATTAAAAAGGATAAAAAAAACCTATAAAAATGTAAAAAAAACATAAATCATTAAAAGAAAACATAAAATATGAGAAAAATAAAACTAATAAAACATATATATAAAAGAAAGAAAAGTATGACAAAAAAAATCAAAAACCATAAAACATAAAACATAAAAATAAAAACAAAAAAAACATGACAAAAAAGATCAAATACAAATAAAATATAGAAATAAAAAGAAAAAAAAGAAGACAAAACACCTATAAAAATGTAAAAAAAAACAAAATTAACTCGTAAAAATAAAAAATTAACGAAAAAAAAACAAAAAATAAATAAATAAATGTTTTTTTCAAAAAAATATATATATTTAAAGAAAAAGCATCTGAACCACAAAGAAAAAAAAAATCTAAAAATATTTTTTAGTTAAAAAGACAAATAAAAAATAAAAAACCTAATTAGGAAAAACAAAACTTGAAATTAATACAAATAAAGAAAAATAAATAAATCAAGAAAATAAATAATATTTAAATTAAAATAATTAAATAAACAAAATTAAAAACAAAAATAAAAATAAAACATAAATTTAAGAACC
Source organism: Pinus taeda (assembly GCA_000404065.3). Taxonomy (NCBI): domain Eukaryota; kingdom Viridiplantae; phylum Streptophyta; class Pinopsida; order Pinales; family Pinaceae; genus Pinus; species Pinus taeda. The sequence goes on along the minus strand of APFE030561541.1, from coordinate 18,243 downwards.
ATTTTTTTAGATTAAATTATAAAAAATAAATATAATAAAATTATAAAAATTAAAGAAAAACAATAAAAACAAAATTAAAAAATGTAAAAACGAATAATAAATAAACAATTAAAAAATAATTGAAAATAAAATTAAAAAAATAAATAAATAAATAATATATATACAATAAAAAAAAAATTAACCCTCCTCTCCCCTCTGTCCCTACCCTTGGCCCTCTACTCCCCTCCCTCTTACTTGCCCCCCCGACCCCTCCTGTCATGCCCCTACACTGGCGGTACTCTTCCAGCCACACTATAGGAGGTGCGACACCACCAACCACTTTCTTTTTAACAATACTTGCAATTGTAGACTACACCTAATTTCTATACTTAAGTTTATTTTTCAACCTTCCTAAGTATACTTTCATTAACACAGCGAAAACTTTCTTACATCATTCATCATTATTATCTTCTACACATATATTCACAGTAGATAATAAACCGGGATGGGTAACTCCCTAAAATATGAGTCTGCCTGATAATATCAATACTTCACAAATATTTAGTTTTACACTCTTTGCAAGAAACCATAAGTTTCCTTGGTACAATATTTGTCAAATCGTGCAAGTCGGTTGGCAGCATTCGCACCACCCAAACCATCTTTCGGAGTGCCCAAGGATACTTCTACCTGTCGCACCTCATTCACCATCGCACTGTTTAGCATGTCGTTCACTTGCAACTCGTTCAACCGAATGCCCTCAACTCGTTCAGGTGGGCGCGCTTTCCCGTTCATTCATTCAGCCTTACGCCCTCGCACACCCTCACCCTTTCACTCGTTCAGCCTGAAGCCATCACACACCCTCGCCCATTCATTCGTTCGGCTCGGCGGCCTTGCCCAAACGTCTTCAAATGACTTCACACGAATGTCCTTGAACTACTTTGCTTGAATGTTCACTCGTTCGCTCGTTCGGCCCGACGCCCTTGCCCATACGCCTTGGCATGACCTCGCCCAGTGGTTAAGACAAATGCCGTTAGATGCCCTCAACCAGTCATTCGGCCCGACACCCTCACACACCCTCGCACAGTCATTTGGCCTGACATCCTCGCACGCCCTTTCATAGTCATTCAGCCCGATGCCCTCGCATGCCTTCGCACAACCTGCGGATCCATTTTTTGCATTTGCCCCAGCTCAGTGTTTTGGCCCAAGAGTCTGCCTACACTTTGCCAAATTTCAATCCTCTCTAAGTTAGCTTACCCTCCAGCTCACATGAACACTTGGAAACTTCACTTGAATACTTTTTTCCACCATTCTAACGCTTTACTTATGTAGTGGTTGGTCGATCATTTGGGGTGTCATCTCATCTAGCCGACCCGCTGTTTCATCTAACTCACCCCAACTTCACGTCAACCCATGGTGTGGACACCCATATGTGGGACCGCTCCACGTATAAACTTTCCACCGCCTAACACTTAGTAATTTTCACAAGATGACTTTCGTGTCGCATGTTTCCTTCATTTGGTCAACTCGTCGCACCGTTTGCAAGCACCCTCAACTTGCCATTCAACCACCCAGCTCGTCGCTCGCTCGTCATGTGCCCGTGCCAACTCTCGCTGATCCATCGGTTAAATGCACCCACCCAACACGCCCGACTCATGGGCTTGACATACTCCCCCACTCTAAATGGTTGTCATCCTCGATAACACCATCATTTGACATCGCAAAGTGTCGCTAGCTCTAACATCTTAAGATGCCCATGCTTCCCACCTCTGCTCTACCATTGCACAAACCATAAAGGCTCATATCCCCATAAATAGGAAAGTCTCCCCAATCCATGATCATCAACCACCCTCATCGCAATCTCCACATGTTACTCCCACTATGGAAGGTTGGTCTCTCCAACTCAAGCTACATGCTTACTGCAACATATCGTGTCGACCTCATCATTTATCACCATCATGTGAACTGATGCCATGATACTCCAATACAATGTTAACACATTTCTATACACTTCTGGACCCCATGATTTGAACTAGTAGGGCAGCTAGTCCAACTATCACGCTCAAACCATGAGAATTAACATCTTCATGTCATCATCAGTCGTTTCATAGACTCCTGTCTCAACATCAACTCGATCAAGAATCCATCTCCATCTAAGTAAGCCATGCCCAGGTCCATGAAGTAAACTCCATCTCATCTGCAACACGTTGTCCATGATGTTTGGTGTCCTCCATTAAATTAGTCGCATCTATCCCAGCATCATCATCCATATGTATAAAATCCATCTCCTCAAAATGAAGAGATCCTCTCGTCAAACCCGACTCTCAATGTACCACATCCAGGTCCATGAAGCAAACTCCATCTATCTATAATGTGCCATCCCTCAAGTCTTCCAAAGAAACAAGTATACACCTATCTCATCTCCCATGTGCTGCCCATGATCATAGACCAATAAGCTCCCATGTATCAAAAGTGTTCAAGTCTCGACTCAACCCATGCTCAAGTTTTGCCACCAAGGCATCACCATCGCTACAAATCCATTACTCCAAAGTGTCTCATATTGATTCTCCACATCAAGTCACTCTTTCAAGCACACCCATACATGTACTCAAAACTATGCACCCCATCCTACATCCAAGTTCCTGACCTCAGCTTCCCGATGAATTAGATCCTCTAAGTCCACCATAATATGAAGTCCCTAAAAGTCACAACCTCGTGCCATCATGAGCTCCATCAATCATCTCCAACCAAAACCCTAGCAAGCATACATGTCTCGGCCCAAAGGTCCCTGTAAGATGCCTCAGCTCTCCATGTATTAGGAATGCTCCATAGTCTGTTCACAATTCCAACCAGTCCATGGCCTTGTCGTACTCAACTGCACAACATCCCCATCAGCTCATAAGTAAAACATCTCCATGTCACATCATCAAATCCACTTGCACAACATCCCTGCCTTGGCACTCCTCATTAGATGCCCATAAGTGACACCTCATTAGATGCATAATGTCCCATGCTCCATGTCTCCAACTCAATGTCCATGACTCAAGTTGCCCATGTTGTCCAACTAAGTAGACCCATCACAACAATCGGTTATCCTCATCCAAGTCTACAAACCAGTCTAGTGAACTCAGTCACCCAAACCATATCATCATCATATGAGTCTCTTCCACTATGGCTCCCCCACTAAAGGTTCCACCAAGGCTTCTTCTTGGTCTCGTCCATGAGAAGTCAACGCAAGTATCATCAAACCTCAAGTGTGTGCCCTTCTCTAATCTATCCATGAGTCATGTCAGGCACTGGCTAATTTCTCCATATGGCTAAATCATGACTCATTCCTCCGCAATGATCATCATGTTCCTCCCTTTTCATGGGAATTTACACCTTCTGCTGTAAGGTCACAAACAACCCCAACAAGTTCTGCAACATTTAATGGTCCTTGCTTCACCAAACAAGGCTTCATTATAGGAATCCATGGTAAGATCCTCCATCACATTGGAAAATTGATTTTGCCCTTCCCTGGATATGGCCCATCTACCAAAAGCTCAAATGAAACACAAGTATAAGTACTTACTTCATCATGAGGCTCCTCCATGTGAGTTTCCTCATCCACCAATGTCTGTAAACTGCACGATCCTGGTCGAACTTGAACAATTTCAAGTTCATCTTCCATCATTGTCATGCTTGCAACCTCCTCAAATATCATGGTTTCTTTTTCTTCGTCATTGCAATCTGCAGCTGCAACCTACTCCATTGCCCAACCAAGTCGAAGAAGTTCATCTTCAACATTCCTTTCCAAGACTTCAAGTTCATGTCGAATCTATGGTTTCTCTTCTTTCATCTGCTTCAACCTGCATAAGGTTAGTAAGAGCTTCCCTTGACATTCTTCCAAACTTGCCATGTCTTGTTGTTCAGCTTGGCCCAAGAATGAAGCTTCACCCTTGCTAAACCTGTCACGAAGTGTTACACTTCCCTTCTGCAAACCTGAATCACTTGTCATGAATGTCAAGTATTCAGCTTTCTTCGTCATGTATCACTAGATATGATACCAACTATCATGCTCCTACATTGGCAGTACTCTTCCAACCGCACTATAGGAGGTGAGACACCACCAACCACTTTCTTTTTAACAATACTTGCAATCGTGGACTACGCCTACTTTCTTTACTTAGTTTATTTTTCAGCATTCCTAAGTATACTTCCATTAACACAGCGGAAACTTTCTTACATCATTCATCATTATTATCTTTTACACATATATGCACAACAAATAATAAACCAGGAAGGGCAACTCCCTGAAATATGAGTCTGCCCTATAATATAAATACTTCACAATTATTCAGTTTTACAGTCTTTGCAAGAAACCCCAAGTTTCCTTGGTACAATATCTGTCAAATCATGCAAGTTGGCCTGCACCGTTTGCACCACCCGAACCACTATTCTGAGTGCCCAAGGATACTTTTTCCCATCACACCTCGTTCATCGTCGCACTGTTCAGCATGTCATTCACTTGCAGCTCGTTTATCCAAATTCCCTCAACTCGTTTAGGCAGACACCCTCACACGCCCTCGCCTATTCAGTCTTTCAGCTTAACGCCCTCGCATGCCCTCACTTGTTCGCTTGTTTGACCTGGTGCCTCGCATGACCTCACTCGTTTGTTCGTTTGGCTCGGCGCCCTTGCCCAAACGCCTTCGAATGACTTTGCCTGAATGTCATCGAACGATTTCTCCCAAATGTTCACTCATCCGGTCATTCGGCCCAATGCCCTTGTACACCCTCGCTTGAACGCCTTCGCACAACCTTGCCCAGTTTTTTAGACAAACGCCCTCAGACGCCCTTTCCTCGTCGTTCGGCCTGATACCCTTGCACGGTCATTAGGCCCGATGCCCTTGCACACCCCTGCATGGTCGTTCAGCCCGATGCCCTCGCACGCATTCACACGACCTGTGGCTCTATTTTTTGTGTTTGCTCCGCCTGAGTGTTTTAGCCCAAGAGTCCGCCTACACCTTGCCAAATTTTAGTCCTCTCCAAGTTAGCTCACCCTCCAGCTCACATGAACACTTGGAAACTTCAATTGATTTCTTTTTCCCACCATTCCAACGCTTTACTTATATGGTGGTTGGTCCATCGTTTGGGGCATCGACTCACCAAGCCGACCCACCATTTCGTCCAATTCGCCCCAACTTCACGTCGGCCCATGGTGTGGGTGCCCATCTGCGAGACCGCCCCACATATAAACTTTCCACCACCCAACACTAAGTCATTTTCAGAAGATGACTTTCGTGTCTCACGTTTCCTTCATTTGGTCAGCTCATCACACTGTTTACAAGTGCACTCAACTCGTCATTCAACCGCCCAACTCATCGCTTGCCCATCGTGCGCCCATGCCAACTCTCACTGACCCATCAGTTAAACACGCCCGCCTGGCACGCCCGACTTGTGGGCTTGACACCTCCCCTCTCCCCTGCCCCACCCGACCTGCGCCCTCCCCTCTTCACCCTAGACCCTCCCCCTTCCACTCTCCCTCTATTCCCACACCCACCCCCTCCCCCCGTAGCCCCCCTCACCCTCCCCACCTGGGTCGCATCTTGCGGCCTTTGGCCACTGAAATCGGACCTACATCCTCTTGGCCGCTAGCTGGGGGCCTGAGTGGGGAGGGACAAATAGGGGGGTGGTGGGTGGGGAGAGGTGAGGGGTCGTAGTGGGGAGGGAGAGTGTCACGCCCCCAAATCTTTTTGCGTTAAATTGGCTGGGTGCAGCACTCCCTAAGTAACCAACATTTTCCATTATTGACTTACTTTACGAACTACGCCTTCAACATTCATTATAAACATGAATAACTTCATAATGTGTGGAAACCATTATAATATTAGCATGATAGAACAACAACAAGAATACAAACATATACAAGATAAATCTTTTTATTATATATGAGAGATTTTGTACAATGGCTAGGAGCTGGCTCAACCGGCATTCATAACCAAGTCGGGCGCCCACCCGTGCAAGAGCACATGGTGGTCACACCTTGACTCACCCAAAATATACAATACAACACGCACACAAGTCTTTTCTTGAATGGGCGGGTGCGCCCGTGCACACCCGCACGACCCACAACTGCACTTGTACACAACCGGCGGGCGGGCGCCTTAGTACGCCCACCACCCGCACCTCCAACCGCCCATACACTATGCGACTGTGTCACCTCGCCTAGCTTGGCGGGCACATCTCCTTTGCGCCTTCGAGTTGCGGCTCTACACTTCGCACTTCCCTTAGAGCAATGGATGAATGCGAAGGTTTGTTGTTCAAATGACCAACCCCTTCTCCTTGTTTATATGTGTTCAAGGTGTGGCGACCTCTCCTCCGGCCAACCCACCAACGCCTCCACTAGCCACAAGCCGACGCTCTCCAAACGATATGCAACGCCCCTCTTACAAGTCGGCTCACCCTTCGTTTGCCACACTCAACTCGCCCTATATATCCATGAGCGCCACTTCTATCTGCGCGCACGCCTTGTCTTGGTCGCTCACGGTTGCGTTTTATGACAGTCAATTTTCGTCGAGGTAGGCACGCGCGCCCGGTTGCCTGATGACCGTAGGGAGTTACATCCTCCCCCACTGAAAATCATTGTCGCCCTCAAAAATCCCAACTGTGTCAGTGCCTTCTGTTCATACTTCGCAATCTTCTTCTTCCATCTCCAAAGCGAGTCCTCTGATTCCCAACTCTCCTCTTCCGGTGCATTCTTCCATCTGACAAGATACTCTCGTTTCATGTGGCATCCAATCCCTGTAGTTCTGAAGCTCAGAATCTTCTCCAACTCCAATCCTGGTTTATCCACAATCCCGGCTGGTCCTCTCGGCAGTTCAGCTCTCTCTAGATGATCAGCATCAAGTCTGCATCTCCTCAACTGACTAATGTGAAAAACTAGATGCTTCATGTGCATATGGTGCAGAAGATCTAGCTCATAATCAACTTCCCCCACTCTCTTCTTCACCTGGAATGGTCCCTCATACTTCCGTGTCAGTTTGCTTGCAGTCCCTTTGGCTGGTTGAAACTGCTCCCCGGTAATCCTGAGAAACACCATATCTCCCACACTGAAGTGCACATCCCGTCTTCCTTGATCAGCGTATTTCTTCATTCTCCTTGTGGCATCGTGCAAGCGAAATCGTGCCAACTCCAAGGTCTCCTCCGAAGCCTTCATGAATTTCTTTACATGATGACTCCTCAAAAAACCCCCTGTCACTATGGTATGTGGTGCAACTAGCATCTGTCCATTCACCAACTCAAATGGACTGCACCCTATCGTAGAAATCTTTTGAACATTGTAGCTAAACTGTGCAATATCCAAGAGTTCAGGCCAATTCTTCTAATCAGCCGTCACATAATGTCGCAAGTAGTCCTCCAGCAATGCGCTGATTCTCTCGGTCTGTCCATCTGTCTGTGGATGGTAGCTCGAACTCATCAACAACTCTGTCCCGACTAGCTTGAACAATGTAGTCCAAAATCTACCTGTAAAACACGGATCTCTATCCGACACAATGCTCAATGGCATTCCCCAATACTTGACTATGTTCTTAGAGAACAAATCCTCAGTCCACTCGGCTCCACAAGGCATCTTTGTAGGAATAAAGACAACATACTTGGAAAAACGATCAACCATGACCATGATCCCATTATACCCCTGAACCTGTGGTAACTGAGTGATGAAGTCCATTGAGACACTCATCCATGGCCTCTTAGGAATTGGTAAAGGCTGCAATAGTCCTCCTTGTCTCTGAGTATCCGATTTGTCCTGCTGACAAATGATGCAAGTATGTACATACTCCTCCACATCCTCTCTCATCTTTTCCCAAAAGAATTCCCTCTCCACAATGCCAAAGAACAACGCTTCCCTGGGTGGCCAGCCCACGGAGAATCATGGCACTCCTTCAAAAGGTGCCTCTTGAGTCCAGATGACTTTGGAACATAGAGTCGGTTTCCAAAGAACAAGAACCCGTCTCGTAGAAAGAACTTTCGTGTCTTCCCCTCCTTTATCCGCTTCACTATATTCTGCGCCAAAGTATCGGTTTCAACACTTTCCTTGAGTTTATTCTGCATCTCTTCTGACATCTGAACTTTACTTCTACTCCTTGCTACCCGATCTTCACCCTCCAATGCTGCAAGTTGTCCCTTCCTGCTAAGGGCATCTGCTAGCGCATTATTTCTACCCGGTCTATACTCAATAGACATGTAGAATTCTGGCAAGAAGTCCTGCCAATGAGCTTGCTTCGCAGAAAGATTCGGTTGTGATGCAAAATAACTTGCTGCAACGTTGTCAGTCTTGACAACAAACGACTTCCCAATTAGGTAATTCCTCCACACATAAAGATAGTGAATGATCACAGTCATCTCCTTCTCATAAACCGGATACCTTCGTTCTCTATCCTGCAACTTCCAACTCTCATACGCCACCGGATGCCCATCCTGCATAAGAGCCCCTCCTATGGCAAAATATGAAGCATCAGTGTGTACCTCAAATGGTCTCCCGAAGTCAGGCAACTTCAGTATTGGTGCTGTAACCATCCTCCTCTTCAAGTCATCAAATGCCTTTTTACATTTATCCATCCAACACCACCTCTTGTCTTTCTTCAATAAATCTATCAGTGTCAATGTCACCTTGTAGTACCCCTATACAAACTTCCGTTGGTAGTTGGTCATGCCCAAGAACACCCTCATCTCATGGACGTTCTTCGATTCAACCCAGTCCTCGATCGCCTTCACTCTGCTTGGCTCCATCCGTATGTACCCTTGACCAACAATATACCCAAGGAATGGAATCTCGGTCTGAGCGAACACACACTTAGACTTCTTCAAGAACAACTGATTTTCCCTCAGTGCCTCGAACACCATCGCCAAGTGCTTCTTATGATCCTTCATGTTGTCACTGTACACCACTATATCATCCAAGTACACTACTACGAACGAATCCAAGTATGGTCGTAGAACATCATTCATCAAAGTGAAAAACATAGCAGGAGCATTGCACAACCCGAATGGCATAACAAGAAACTCAAAGCTACCATACCTTGTTACTATCATGGTCTTCTTCTCGTCTCCTTCAACTATCCACACCTGATAATATCCATGCCTCATGTCCAGCTTGGAAAACGCTCGAGCTTTCGCAAGCTTGTCAAAGCAATCAATAGCTAATGGCAAAGGATACTTGTTCCTTACCGTCTGCTTGTTCAATGCACGATAATCATAGCACATCTGTAGCTCATTCGAATCCTTCTTCCGCTGGAACAATATCAGAGCTCCATAAGGGGACCTTGAAGGTCTAATGAAACCTGCATCAGCTAACTCCTTTAGCTGTCGTTTCAATTCCTCCAACTCAGGCCCTCATAACGATAAGGTGCTTTGGTCGGGGGTTGCGTCCCTGGTTCAAGCTCAATGCTATGGTCCACTGCACGCCTTGGTGGAAGTTTCTTTGGCAGCTCATCAGGCATCAAATCCACATACTTGGTCAGCACTTCAGAAATCTCGGCTGGAACAGGCGTCCCCACTCCATCACCTTCAACTCCCTTGAACATCACCGCATATGTCTCCATATCTGAATCCTTCATAGCCTTCTCCAAACTCAGTGCAGAAACATGCTGCACCTTGACTTCCCTCCTTTTCCTATGAGTGGGCAAAGTCCAAGTTTGTGACTGTCCAACCAGCACCACCTCATCACAGAAGGGGACAATAGTAGCCCGGTTGTCCTTCAAGAAATCTTGTCCGAGTATCATATCAAAGTCGTTCATCTCCATCACTGTGAAGTCCAACTGACCCTTCCAGTATTTTATCTGCATAGGCACTTCGTGTGCCAAACCCGCCACTTTAGCTCTAGAGTTCACTGCCTTGACTTCCATATTCGATGGGAAGATCATCAGTCCAACCGCTTTTTCCAACCGTGTCATCATGAAGTTATGAGTGGCCCCTGTGTCCACCAGAGCTTGAATGGTGTTGCCATAGACCATCAAGTCCACGAAACCCAGACTGTTCATCCAAGATTTCTCCATAACTTTTCCCTGCATACATATCTCTTCTCTGCGTTCATCATCAAGAAACGACTTTACCACCTGTGAACTTGCTCTGATATCACCTGTCATGCCCCCAATTCCTTTTGCGTTAAATTGGCCTGGTGCGACACCGCCTAAGTAACCAACATTTTCCATTATTGACTTACTTTACGAACTACGCCTTCAACAATCATTATAAACATGAATAACTTCATAACGTGCGGAAACAATTATAACAACAACATGATAAAACAACAAAAAGAATAAAGACATATGCAAGATAAATATTTTTATTATATATGAGAGATTTTTTACAATGGTCGGGAGCTGGCTCAACCGGCATTCATAACCAAGTTGGGCACCCACCCATGCAAGAACGCATGGTGGTCACACCTCGACTCACCCAAAATATACAATACAACACGCACACAAGTCTTTGCCCGAACGGGCGGGCATGCCCGTGCACACGCGCACGGCCCACAACCGCACTTGTACACAACCGGCGGGCGGGCGCCTTAGTACGCCCACCACCCGCACCTCCAATCGCCCATACACTATGCGACCGTGTCACCTCACCCAGCTTGGCAGGTGCATCTCCTTTGCACCTTCAAGCTGCGGCTCTAGACTTCGCACTTCCCTTAGAGCGATGAATGAATGCGAAGGTTCGTTGTTAAAATGACCAACTCCTTCTCCTTGTTTATATGTGTTCAAGGTGTGGCGACCACTCCTCCGGCCGACCCACCAACGCCTTTATTAACCACAAGCTGATGCTCTCCAAATGATATGCAATGCCCCTCTTATGAGTCGGCTCGCCCTTCGTTTGCCACGCTCAACTAGCCCTATATATCCACGAGTGCCACTTCTATCCACGCGCATGCCTTGCCTTGGTCACTCGCGGTTGCGTTTTATGACTGAGTCGATTTTCGTGGAGGTAGGCAGGCGTGCCCGGTCGCCTGATGAACGCAGGGCGTTACAGAGAGGGAGGTGAGAGGGGAAGGCCGGGGGTAGCAAGGGGAGGGGAATGAGGGAGCGAAGGGTTAATTTTT
>APFE030561535.1:0-31199 GCA_000404065.3 Pinus taeda | reverse complement strand
ATAACACAACCCAACAATATGTGCAATATACAATGTGTCCTTCCTTATCTATCATGATGTAATGGAGTGAATGTAATGGAATCAAAGCCTAAAATAATTGCATAAATAGAAATGTTAATTTGAAAAGAAATTAACTCTAGGCATGAACAACAATTCATAATTGAAATCCTAAGAGCACGAACTCAAATAAATAGGCCTAATCTACATTGCAAAAAGGCATGTCCTAATTGGCTTTTATTCTTCCTCAACCATTGATTTAGAGCTTGGGGGTCATGATTCAACCCTAATGGACAAAATCCAGGCTTTTTGAGAAAATCTAGGCAAGTATATACGTGGTAGAAGAGTGCTACAAGAAATTACAGGTGCTACTACAAGACGTTATAAGTTGCTACAAGAAGTTACAAGATTCTCTACAGGAAGATATAATTCACCAAATGACCAAGAAAATCAAATACAAATTGGATGGGATAAATTTTTTTATTGAATAGGATGTCTTAATTTTCCACTCCAACTGGAATAACTCAAAAATATCCTTGTTAACACATACTAAAAATAGTAGAAAATTACTAGTCTAAAATCTAGAGATTTGAGAACTAGTGGGCTAGTTAATCTTTTAAATTCCTAACCTAAGCAAGTGAAAATGTAGTGGGGTAATTTTTTTATTAACCTAGATTTATTTATGATATAATTGGAATAAATTCAATTGAAGCTCATTAGCATGTTCTAAAAAATAGCAGAAAATTACCACTATTTACCACAAGAAACTTCCAGGAATTTATATTTGGGAATAAGAAAACTTATCCAAGCAGCTCAATGATTATTGTGACCTTCCAATATTGTTCCAAGGATTAAATCAAGCTTTTTATCCTACAAAAGAACTTACTTAAACCATTTAAGCCAATCCTACCACAAGAAATCATCAATACTAAATGCAGAAATAGAAAGAAACAAGAATAAGAGATGCATGTGAATAAGAAGCGAAAAGAAGAAAAGTAAATTATACAAAAGGGATATGATGCTCTTGGGATGGCCAAGCCCAAGGAAACTTAGAGTCATATGACAAATACCAGGATTTAAAAGGTGAACATGACACCAATCTTCATTATTCCATCAATGCAATTACGTCCCTGCAAGAAATGAAAGTGGAGCTGCGAAAATACAAGTGTTCTCCACAAGAAGACTAAGAAATATACAACCCCTAGAGGAAAATTAGAATTGGTACTTATAAAAAATGATTAGAAATCATTATCCATGAAAATAGGAATCTTTCCCCTCCAAAATCCCTCAAATAGTGGATCTGGTTCCCAACACTACGAATCTACACTAAATGGCAATGAACACATTCCTATATTTTCTCAATAATTGGAGCTCCAAAATTTGTGCAATAATTTCATGATATCTCGTTCATTTATTATCCAATTTCGGTCCTCCTATAGAAAGTCCCTAAATTATCTCCTCCTCCAAATATTCATAATTTGCCCAATATTCTCAAAATATTCTACATAAATAAATAATATTAGGCACAAATATGAAATCATCTCTAAACCTTCCCAATGAATCTATTAAAGCTAAAAGAAATATTAACTGTAGAAAGAGAGGTTTAATATAGCATTCATGTGCCTAAGAAAGGTTAGATGGGCCTTAATTTTTGTCTAATTTGGAGGCCCATCATGCTCCACTCCACGTTGTTGATTTGTCTTATCATGTGTGCTAAAAGCAAGCCTAGCAATAGAAAACTAGGCGTGTACACTCCACTTTCAGTTCCTTTTCACCATTGGGAAAATGTTTCCATGGAATTTGTTGGGGGATTGCCAAAATCTAGAAAAGGTCATGATTATTTATATGTTATTGGGGACAGGTTCAGAAAAATGTGTATTTTAATACCTTGTAACAAGCAGATTACAGCCGAATAATTAACAAAGTTGTTCTTTCAGCACGTATGGGTTCATTTTGGGTTACCCACTTCTATTGTCTCTAATCGAGATTCCCAATTTGTTGGGAAGTTTTGGTCAAGTCTATGGGAGTTGATAGACACTAGATTTAAGAAGAGCACAACATTTCATCCACAAACAGATGGCCAAACAGAGGTGGTCAATAGCATAGTGATCTAGTTGCTCACAGGCTATTGCAGCAAGCATCCTAAGCTTTGGGATGAACATTTTTTTTATGTGTAACATGCTTACAACCGTGTTAAACACTCTTCTACATAGAGATATAATTTTGAGACTTGTTTTGATTTTACACCATGGTCTCCCATTGATTTTGTCTTTAGTAAAGACATAGTAGTTAATGGACATGATGATGTGCACAAAGCAACCAAGTTCATTGAACAGATCCAAGAAATTCACCAGGTAGTGCAGGAACATCTGGAAAGAAGCCAAGCAAAGTACAAGGCAAGGCATGATAAGAATTGAATTGAGCATAGCTTCCAAGTTGGTGATCAAGTCTAGCTATACATTATCAAAGACAGAATGCAAGGTGAAGGTAAGAAGCTGAAGCCAATAAGGTATGGGCCTTTCAAGGTACTTGAGAAAATTGGTGAGAACGATTTTTGCCTTGATTTGCCAGCTTACATGCACATCTATTCAGTAGTTAATGTAGAGAACTTGAGAGTGTTTGAACCTTCATTGATTGAAGATCTCGAAGAGAAAAGTCAGTTGCCTTCTATTGATGATCTATTGCTTGAGTATATCAAAGAGTTGCAGGAAGATATAGTTCTGGACAGGAAGGTGAGAACTACGTGCAAATGGGATGTTGAGTACCTAAGAATTGAACTCAAAGGTTCAAAACCAAGAAGTGAAATATGGAAAGAGATTAGACAAGTGAGGAAATTGTATCATCACTTGATTGATGCTTAAAAACCAACTTTTGGTGGTCTGAAAGCCTTTTCAGTGGGAAGGCGTGATCCAAATGGATCCTAAAACCATTTAAGTCTTCATATAGTTAAAAACTATCAAAAAATAATAACTCTTAGAAATAGCGGATAACACTATCGGGAGTGAAAAAAATAAAGAAATAGTGGAAAGATAGAGTATCAACGGTTTAAAACTACTTTGCACAAGAGCCATCAAATTTGGCCGATCAATGGTCCAAATACGATCGACATATCGCAATCGGCGGAGGCTATCAGAGGCTACCACAGACTTATTGTGACAGTGATCAGTGTGATCAACGAGGACCATCGATCAAGTGCGCAGATCAACGACCCAAGTTCAGTTACAATATCATGTCGACAAACCACAGGGGAGCACTCATAAATGGCACGAGGTCTATGTGATATGTGATTGCAATCAATTGCATCACAATATCTCATTAGAGTAACACTAAGGATGGGGGCCAATACATGCGACTACGATAGCTAGAACCGATGGGATTATAAATGGAAGCATATATATATTTTGAATTCTGGAAAATAGGGTTTCCTTTGTATTTTGCATTTTTGTTAAATAAACGAAATACAAAGAACAAAGCGTCGATGCAATGAAAACAAACCCGACAGGATTATGGGTGAAATTTGATAATATTTCAAGTCCAGTAAAAGGTCTTTTTCAATGCAAATCGAATTTTCATTAAATGAAATAAAAACCAAAATAAACGCGAATAAAGCGATAAACCGAACTCGAAAGGGTTTATACATGCAGGTATATATGTTTTGAGATCTGAAACAAGTGGGATTTTGGGCGGGCCATAGGCAGTAATTGGTTTTGGTCAGGCTCTACCAGAGCCCATACATTGGCTGCCACGTGTCCAGGTGCTAGAGAGAGAAAACCACCCTTTTTAAGTGGTTAACCCCCATAGCCTAAGATGCCCAAAATGAACCTCAGCTGTTGGATCAAGATCTTCCAAATCAATGGTGGAGATGCAATAAGCGACATAAAGGCAGACCCGATAGGAGTTATAAGGTGGAATTTATACTATTTCAAATTCGATAAATGGTAGATTGGCAAATTTTCAGAGTTTTACGTTTATTTCTACGTGTAAACAAAGAATGACTATTTTTGGGATTTAAAAGGCATCGATGGACTATTCCGTTATAGAATAGGTGGCCACCATCCCTGAAGTTGTTTAGCAATGATTGCTAACACTCAGAAGGAGATTCGAGCGGGCAGAGGCCGGGCCAAAGAGCCCAAAAAGGGAAACAAACAAACATCATTGATTAGCTTTAAAGCCACAAAAGATAGAAGATGGAGATAAGCAGTGCTGAGACAGAGAGAAAGCAGAGACAGAGAGTCAGTGAGGAGAGTCTTTGTACTTAGAAAGACGTCGGGGATCCAAGTAAATCCTTGTTGCTTGTATCTATTGTGTGAGACTCACATTGAGCTCACTTTTATAAAAACTCTGCTTCTAAAGACATAATAAAGAGGTCAGCACTGAAGGCTGGACCAGGAGACATAGCCCAGGAGTGTTGGGTGAACTCCTTATTAAACTTGTTGTGTTTATGTGTGTTCGTCTATTATGTTCTTTAACTGCTTCATTTTCTATGTATTTCGCAATATTATCGATCCATTGCACAAAGTAACATAGGAAAATCCATGCACATGACTCTGTAATACCTTAATAATTATCTAAGATCTCATTATCAGATCAACTGCTTTAGATGTTACATGCGACATAGGCTCTGATGATGGCAAGGGGTAGTTGTTTTATTCCAAGAACATTTCAAGTTTATGAAATCAATGCACAAGCGGGTTTCCCCGGATTTCTTATGTACAAAAACTTAAATTAGAAACCCATTTATTGTGATGAACTTTGTAAGTAATCCAAATATCCAACAACTTAGTCAATTCTTTCAGTATAAGAGGTTCGAGCGACATATATGTTTTACCCAGCTTTTCCTGCAACGACTTATCTCCTCCTTTGCTAGGAATCTCGTGTTGGATCATCCACGTGTCGTGTGTACTCAGCTCATCATATACCCATGCAGACACATCTTAGTATTGTTTGATGAAGCAGACAAAGGCTTGTCGTTTTGCGGTGCGTAGTTTGCAATGAGATTAACTATCTTCATATCGTGATTTGCTCCAGGTTGTTATATTCGTTCATAGTGGTGAACCTATGGGTTCTACTGTTTTTGGGCCCTTGACAGCAGTTCTGCAAGTCATAGAGCTTGTTGAGAGAAATTGCACCCTTAGGGATGAGGTTTCCTTTCTTGCCATCAGATGCAGTTTTCAGGGGTTGCTCGTGCTCATCTTCATCACTTGTTGTGTCCTTGAAAACATCAATGTTGTTCATGAAGTGCAGTATCTGTCGTACTATTGTTTCTGAATCACCTATCGCTTTGAGTGCTACCATGTTGAGGATAATAGATTTTGGTAAGCCCAACATGGGTGCTTTGTACTCAACAATGTTGTTTGTGCACTTGAAATACAAGCTGCTTGAAATCATGTGTTTTCTATTGTTTGGATTGACCAGGATGCACCCAGCCCCTGAGTCGTCCTATGCCTTTGACCCGTCAAAATAAATGGTCCACAACTTGTCTATACATGGACCATTTGACGCACGTGTATTGTTGCTATTGCTACTACTAATAATGTTACAATGTTTTATACATTTTTCATTTCCATCAGTTGGGCAAGGAAGGAGGCCCAACTGTGTGTCTGGTGGTGTTGGAGTTGGCAGTGCAGAATAACACCCCAATGTTATTTCTAAGAGGTAGTTTCCAAACATGAGTTTTGTGAAGGCCAACGGTTCATTCTCGTCATTAATGGGAGTCACAATGTGCTTCATATACCTCTCTGAAAATACCCAAATTTGGTTGCATTTTCCCTTGTATGGAAGCCACATGTGGGACCAGTCTGTAGCAAAATATTCGTCTAGCTTTCTACACCAGCCTCTACTGAGTAGTATATCGTATGCTTCCGATATGTTCACAACAACTATGATGATGCATTGGTGGACTCGACTATCATGAGATAGTCAGATGATCACGTCTTGCAGTTTATCAATGCCTAGTACAGATCTTCGATCAAGCTGGATGATTCACGTGGATGTCTCGCTCCATTGTGCATTGATATTTTTCACAATGAAGAGTGGCACGACGTTGGTGGCTGTGCCACAATCAACCAAGAAGTTGTGAACATTATAGTTAAAAATTTCAAATGATAGTAGGAATCGAGGGCAACCTAACTTTTCTTCTTCCACCAAGAGTGCGTTAAGAATAGTAGAAAGTGATCTGGGAGGTTTGTTTTCTCCCTTGCTTGTAGAGGTTGTGATTTCTATTGTTGTTTGTCCCAATGCATGTAGTAAGATGTCTCTCTGACTCTAGATCTTGGCTAACGTGAACAAATTTATGTTTGCTCAAGTTTTCCTCATGTCATATACAATGTTGTAGTCCAAAGGTGGTATTCTCAACTTGGTGTTCACGGTGGGACTGATGTTCGAGTTGTTCGGTGGAGTGTTTCGGAGTTTTCTACGTATGGAGGTACTCTTGTCCGTTTTTGCATGCCTACAATTTTTTTGTGTCTTCTGCTTTGGGGTGGCCATGGATCAGCTTTCGTCATCAGCAGTCTCATCTTTTCTTATGCTTCCCCAAGTGTAAGGGGAACCCCTTTACTCCTAATATTGTAATGGTCATTTTGCTTTTTGGGCTACTTCTCAGTGTTTGTCTTTGGCATTGCTTGTGAGCATTGATATGTGTTCACCACATGCCCAGAACTTGATGCTTCATTAGGTGCAACCTATTCATCATTATCGATGTCTTTCAAATACTCATGCATACTATTTTTTGCATCGAATGTATGACTGCATACAGAGTTTATATATCACTTCCTATCCGAACAAGAGTTCTTGGGGTGATGTTCTTCTTGGAATGAAAAAAACTTATGATCTTCACACTGTTTGACCTGGAACACAGAGATCTGCACAATTTTTGGAGTGAACAAGTTGTTTCTTGATGAGCTCCTTCCCTATCATTTTCTAGGTAAACGACTTCTTGTAGATGTGTTCATTTTCCATTGTTTAAGCTCAGGCACTTCTGTTATTAAGTTCTTGATGAGGTGAGTGAGGGTTTCAATATCATTTGCTTTCTTGTCTCTACCCTTTCTTGCCATTGCTTGGGACATCCTACTCGTGTCTTTGAAGCCCTTTGCTGGTGCATCATCCTTGATGACTCCAATCGCACGCAGGTCTTTCTCAACAGCAATAGCCTCTTCGTAGTTTTCTAGTAGAGTTGGTTTCAGAGCTCACTTGACAAACTACACAATGCTAGTTGATAATGTGGACATGTAGTAATCGAAAATGATGGAGTCATGAGGTTTGGTGTCTGCTACAAATTTGTTCAATATGCGTGTAAACCTCTAATAGCAATCTTTTACCTTTTCTTTTCCCTCCATCTTTAGGCTTCCCAATTCTTTGAGTAGCATGGTTAGGGCCTTATCATTAGCAAACTTTTCAAGGAACATGCGTTTGAATGCACGCTAGTTCTGTATGGAGTTCGATGAAATGTTATAATACCATGCATCTACGAAACCATCCAAGGTACATGGAAACAATATACATGCTACGTCAGCATACCATACTTCAAGGGTCTACAACTACAAGTATAAGTTTTCCAATTGATATTATGCCTTCACTGTGTTGTCAGGGTTAAACTTGATGTTCATTCTCTCTATTCACTTACGCATCTTGTGCAAGACACCAAGGAGATCCAATGGTCCTTGAGTTATCCATTCCAGATTTTGTTCAACCATCTCTTCTTCTTCTTCCCCCTCCTCCTCTCCTTCAGAATATGATGGTTCTAGATCTGAGTCTATTGGTTCATCTCTGCCTCCACTTCCTTCCCCACTGCCTCCTGTTCCAAATTCTAATCTCAATATCACAAGGGTGTTTCATTCCCTTTTTTGAATCACCGGAGGTTCCTATCCATCTCTAATAGCTTCTGCCAGACCTTCAAGTGTGTCAAGAACTTCTTCTTCCACTAATGATGCAACAATCCCTGTCAGAGTGGCTTTTGGCTCCCTTAGTTCCTATGGAAGATGTTGAATGCCTAGGATCAGTCTGACTACTTTCGAGAATTAGCGGGTGATGGGACAGATGGAACGAAGTTGATGATATGGAATTTCATG
The DNA here is from genome assembly GCA_000404065.3 of Pinus taeda. NCBI lineage: Eukaryota > Viridiplantae > Streptophyta > Pinopsida > Pinales > Pinaceae > Pinus > Pinus taeda. Next base: position 23,136 of record APFE030561535.1, on the reverse strand, counting down.
TTCAGACCTCATAGGTGAGAAGTAACCAACTGCAGAGTCGAGCGTAGCTGAGAGGGAGTACGAGTTACTACCTTGACTAGATGGTTGATGAGTGAGTGTGAGAGGATGTTCAACCATGTACAATTGGCTACCCTCCTTCTAGCACTAGAAATGTTGACGGTGATGGACCCACCAACATTCAAGGGATCACCCCAGTATGAAGTCCAAACTACACCTCACACTGTTTTGTGTGGGAGTCCCACTTGGTATGATGGCTCTGTTGCCATTATCTTAAATATTTGCCTCAAATCTTGCTTGTCAGCATAAGAGAGTGGTATGGATTTTCTTCTAGAAGTGAGGTTTGCATGCTTGGTGATTGCTAGTGTCACTTATGTCAATGGTTCTTTCACTGTAGAGGGAGAGGGTGGGAGTGAGTCCCAAGTCGATTGGGAGGAAACTCCAACTCTGTTAGGAACACACAACACAAGAAGACACGCACAACTTCTAGAAGAACAGTCCACACAGATGCGAAATTCACAACAAATAAGGGAAGATAACATGTACAACACTCAGCGGATGAGTCTACACAAGGGAAACAATTTTTATAACAAGTTTTATGTGAAAGGTCTGTCTGATGTCTGGGGAGGTAGCCACCATGGGCAGGAAAGTGTTAATAAAATATACAACACATTTTCATTAATAGATTATGTATTACAACAAGTGAATGAGTTCAAGTGTTAAACATAGGTTAAAACAACATGCATTACAAGTGTTCAAGATTAGTCTTACAAAAGTTACAATACATGTGTGAAAATGTGTTGGCCTATTAGCAGGCTTCTGAAATAAGAAAGTTCCAAGACACATCACTACACCATACATCACGAAACCTATGGGTGAGGCATTGGAGCCACTACTTACTCCTCAAAGAAAATATTACAGATTCTCATGGCTATGTGGGAGGAGCTGAGGTGAAAAGTATTTTGCATGTACAAATGAGGGGGTACTTATAGCCAAGGGTGAAACTAACCATTGTGGTTGTTCAACTACCCTCATGACTATTTGACTTCCATGACTTTTTGAATTTACATGACTCTTTGTACAACAAGTGTGTCTCTTGGACTTCCACATTACATTACATTGATTGATAGTATGATCCACAGTAGAGATGTTGACACCTTGACTCATGACATGACTCAACATAGCAATGTTGTTACATTCAGAGTGTTGTTGGTTTGCATGTTGAGCTACAATGTTACTGGGTGTTGGGTGTCCTCATGGTGTGTCACAACTTCACCTATGCATGGAAAAGTGTGTGGAGTCTTCGATGGTCGTTGGTTTGCTTAATGTTTCTTTTGCACGTTTCTCCTTACTTGTATGTTGGTAAGCTCAACAAGTTCACCCATTCACAAAAGATGCATGTTCGTCTGTCCATCTGTCCGTGAGGACATCTTGCATTTTTTCTCATCCATCTATCCATGAACATTTCTTTGCATGATCATCTATTTGTGATCATATCTCTTTGCATGCATCGTATGTTCATCCGTTGGTGAACCTTTCCTTTTGCATGTGCTCCCTTTGTTCATCCCATTCGTCATCATGCCATGTTTGTTTGTGTACCTGTACCTGTGGTGACTCATGATGAGACAAAATCAAATCCAAAAACCTCCTAGTCTACCATGATACATTTTCATTTCGGATGTAGGTGACCGAGGTAGGTAACAATGTAGGGAGGCGGTATGGAGGCTCTGGGGCACTGTTGATGAAAACTGTGTAAGTGCCAGTGGGTGATGAAGATGGGCAATCCAAATCGGCAATGATTGTTCGTGAGGTCTGGCTCAGTTGGAGGAAAAAACTGCCTAGTTTTTGAGAGGAACATTTTGGGTTGTAGGAAGGCTGGGTAGGCTAAATATGCGCAATTTCTATAATGAGCGGGCAGTGGGATATTGGTAGCCAAAACTGCACAATTCCTGGAGGGAAGTGGCAGCAAAAACTCTGCAATTCTTGGAGGGAACTGGAAGTCTGCTGCTAGGTCACTGGTAGAAAAAACTACGTAATTCCTGAGGGGAAATGGAAGTCACCTGTTGGAGCTTGGCAACAAAAACTGTGCAATCTTGGAGGGAACTTGTAGTTAGCTACCTAGAGATGCTAGCAGGAAAACTACACTGATGCTGGGAGATTGGCCTGGTGATCACCTCTGCACAACTTATTAGGTGAGGACACTATTGGGCAGTAGAGGGCTTACTCATGAAAAATGTGAAATTTTCTTGGTGATCAGTCAGTCGACTCTCGGGAGGCCTGGCCAAAAAAACTCCACAATTTTCTGAGGGAGATAAGGATGAGTAGTCAGTGTCTTTTTGTCTTGTCTATACAATTTTCCCAGTCAATAGAATAGGAAAGTTCTGTAGCCTCTACGCAATTTTTAGGGGAGTCAGTCCTAGGGTGGTTATCAGGTCAAACTTTCCGATTGATCATCATGAAGGCTGATTGATTTTCTTGATGGTAGCGCAACTTGAAACAATTTTCTTGGTTCTTCTATCCTATTATGGGTGATATTTGATCGATTCAATGGTGAGGTGGTCGTACGAATGTCAGAGGGGATTCTGGTCGTCAGAACTTCAACGAAATGACTAAGTGTGTGAACAAGTGAAAGATGCATATGTGATCTCACAAACACACACTTACATGACTCGACAACGAGACTACTCAAACCATCCAGACACATATGATCAACATGACTGACCGACAGTGTGAGTGACAAGTGTGGCATTTGTGATTGATCGTTGGTCAACTGTGATGATGCTTGCACAAGAATGTATATGACTCTGTGTGTGAGTGTGACAAATGTTTTCATAGCGAACACAACATGTACACACAAATGAAGACTTTAAGCATGACCAAAACATGGTTGCAAGCATTAATTTGACATCAACATGCAAAAAAATTTGTGAAATGAACAACCAAGGTCGGTGCGAAGACTCACATGAGCTCATGGAGTGAATCTAAGTGTGTTCAATCATCAAGTGAAACTCTCAAGGGAGGCTCTAAAATTGGGTCCGGGCCAAATTTTGGAGGTTGGTTGTAGCCATTACAACAAAAGCAAAAGCAGTAAAAAGGACTCAAAAATTGCATTCAATTAAAACATAAGAGTGCCAAAATGCATTTGTTTTTGATAGAAGAAAATAATCTTTCTTTTTTCCTATTTGACTAGAGGACACACAATTCAACGATGTTTGTGAAAACAATATGCACGTGAAATATTGGCAACATTAAGAACTTAATACATTGTCACGTGCAACCTTCGAAGAGATGGAATCATTGGAGAATATAGTGGCATATGAAGGTGATCGAGTTTCTAATCTTCTTACATAAGATAACATTTTAATTTCTTTCAAAGAATATGTGTGTGTGTGTGTGTGTGTGTGTGTTTAAAATCATTAAGTATAAGTATCTAATTAATAGTTAAAATATAGATCTAAATAGATAATAAAATCAAGTACATGTTGATAACTACTTTCTTGTTAATTATGATTTGAATTTACACTTTTTTTTATTGTGCATGAGATGTTTTTGTTGTATTTTCACCCATTAACAACATAGAAAATGTCAAGTATTATTTAATGTGGTGCACTGAATGAAAGATGAAGTTATTAGAGGACTATGATGATAATGGTTTTATATATGAAAGAGGGTCTATTATACTAAAAATATATGTTTTCCAAGAAAATCATCAAACCAAGAGTCATGTTTACTTTCAAGACTATTAACCAAATGACATAAGTTGTCAATACAGTTTCTTGGTGTGTGAAGCGTGCACAAAGTTGATAGAAGTTCAATCAAGAAATATTCTGAAAGTTAAAAAATGGAGAATGTCAAAATCCGACCATGAACAGATGGTTGAGAATGGAATTCCATTAGAATTTTTTTAATTGAACTTCCCAAAAATATCTTCTCCTTGTATTCATCTTTTAGAAAGAGTTCAAGTAGATTGTTAGCCTTTCTTTTTGTGCACTCTTAAGTTGTTCATTCTAGCTACTAATAAGTATTAAAAAATTGTTTTCATTAATTTGGGGGATTCATTGTTAAGTTAAAAAGAAATTCACAGATCCAAAATACTATTATAATGTAAGAATGTAGCATATCACAATTTTCTTATTTTTTGTTAATTATACACCTATCGTGTTTGCACTGCATTTTTCTTTTTTATGTCATCATTTTATCTTTTCAAATATTTGTATTGCTATCTTAGTAACATTATTTACTTTATCAAGATTGCATTACCATCAATTTCAAATGTTTTTTATCTCCTGTACATCTTAATAGCTCAAAAAAATGCATTTTATTATGTTTGTCCTATACATGAATTGCATACAAAACCTATTAAAACTAACAATGCATGCTCCACACATAGTCTTTAATATTTGAAATTTTCATTTACTTTAATGCAACCTTTGATATTAATGAAACTTTAGTTGATTCAAAATTACAATTTTTAATTTTTCAATCTCTAAGATTTCTTAAATTTCATGAAAAATACAATTTAGTATCTAAAAGTAGACTTTAAGACAAACAAGGTAATTTGGAATGTATGTTTTATAATGCAATTTTATAGTATGTTTGCATTGAACAACTTTATATTAAAAGTTAAGTATCAACCCACATCCATAGTAGTTGTTTTATACAAGATGATGATCTATTCATGAATGCAAAATGTATACATGCACCATGTTTTATAATGTGCAATTTTGAGTTATATTATTTTTTTAGACATCTACACCATTAGAAGATTCATGACTAGGAAAATGTACCATGTTTTGAAATTAGAAACTTTACTATTCATTAAACAAATTCACAAAACAAATTCACAAAACCTAAGAACCAACCCAAATCCTTATTATCTTCTACTAACAATATAAGAATCATCATGCAAAATGTACCAACTAAATGCAAATTTACAAATATAGATTCATATTCATGAACTTATATGTAAAACCTTTAAGCATCAAACCATGCATCATGCAAAATGTAACATGTTTTAAATAATGTTTATCTTTTATTAAACTCACAAACTATAACTTGAAACATTACATCAAACAAAGAGTTGGAAGATAACTAGAATAACCAAAGAAAGGTTGATCCATGAGAACTTTGGTGGGTAATAATGAAATCCAATCTGGCATGCATTCCACTTATCATTTAACTTGAAACATAAATCACTTGAAAATTTGGTATGGGGAAACCATAACTATTACAAAGGGTATCAAAAGTTGGGTTCTAAAACTCTATATATGTGAGCCATACAAAGTACCAATGGCATGCAAATTTAATATATCATGTTTGCTTTAAGAAACTTTATATTAAAAGTTAAGTATCAGTAGCCCTTCTATACAAGATGAACATCTATTCATGAATGCAAAATGTATACATGTACTAGATATTTTATAATGAAATTTTAAGTTATATGACTTTTTTAGACATCTATATCATTATAAGATTCATGAATGCAAAAGGTACCATGTTTTGTAATTTGCACTTTTTATAATGTTGCAAATTTACAAACATTGCTCCATATTTATGAAATTAAATGTAAAACCTTTAATCATCAAACCATGCATCATGCAAAATGTAACATGTTTTAAATAATGTTTATTTTTTTATTAAACTCACAAACTATAACTTGAAACCTTACATCAAACAAAAAGTTGGAAGTTAACTAGAACAACCAAGAAAAGATTTATCCATGAGAACTTTGGTGGGTAATAATGAAATCCAAAATGGCATGAATTCTACTTATCATTTAATTTGAAACATACATCACTTGAAAATATGGTATGGGGAAACTGTAACTATTATAAAGGATATTAGAAGTTGGGTAGAAACTTTATATTAAAAGTTAAGTATCGACCGACATCCATAGTATCCCTTCTATACAAAATGATTCTCTATTCATAAATGAAAAATGTATAAATTTACCATGTTTTATAATGTAATTTTAATTTATATGATTGTTTTAGACATCTACAACATTATAAGATTCATTCAAATGCAAAATGTACCATGTTTTATAATTTGTAATTTTATTATTCTTTAAACAACTTGACAAAACAAATTTGAACAAAACCTAAGAATCATCTACTAACATTATAAGAATAATCATACAAAATGTACCAACTAAATGTAAATTTACTTTCATTGCTTTATATTCATGAACTTAAATGTAAAACCTTCAAGCATCAAACCATGCATCATGCAAAATGTACCATGTTTTATAATGCAATTTTATAGTATGTTTCCCTTGAACAAGTTTATATTAAAAGTTAAGTATCAACCCACATCCATAGTAGCTCTTATGTACAAGATTATGATCTATTCATTAATGAAAAATGTATACCATATTTTATAATGTGATTTAAAGTTATGATTGTTTTAGACATCTACACCATGAAAAGTGATGGCCCACAAATTGACGATTTCTATCTTAGCAACTTACAATGTTGTTACAAGAGGAACATCAATCATTTCTCTCTCAGCAAACTATAGTGTTATTACAAGAGGAACAAAAAATTATTTCTCTCACAACAAACTACAATGTTCTTACAGGAGGAACAACAAATCATCGCTCTCACAACAAAGTACAGTGTTGTTACAGGAGGAACAACAAATTAGTTTTTTCCAGCCACATAGTCTGAAGAAACACAATTTAAAGATCCCCTCGTAACTCCACAACCAAGGATACTTTTTGAAATTGTGAGTTTCCAAATAGACCTTGCTTTGCACAAAACCTAGATGCCTTAATTTTGAATTTCGTCTTCCTCTGATCAGAATTTGACCCACAAATTTGATGATGGTTTTCCTTAACAAATTTTCTTTCTTATATTGGCTTGATACGGAGTGCTCTATATTCTCAAATTTGTAATGTAAAATGACTCTTTCTAATAAAAAATCTTGGATGCAAGGTACAGGATTAGAATATTAGCTGAAATATGATTCTCCATGTTCTCATTTAAATGTAAATGACAGAGAAAATGCAATGAAGGAATTTTTCATTCAACAAAACAATTTAAATACCAAATCAATTTCAATCTCCAAATATTAATATTATGGTTCACAAACCTCAAAAACACATATGCAAATAACTGTCTCACACACACTTACATATTCAATTTGTCGATACAAAAAGCCATTGGCCTAAGAAATGTTGTTCAATTCACTTCAATCTCATACCAAAAACTTCCAGAACCCAAAAATGTTCCTCCTCTCTCTCCAAAAACTAGTAGCAATTTTCCAAGAAATGAGTTCATGGATGTGAACCAATTTCCCTTAGCCCTAACTACCTACTAGTTATAAAATCATTTCTTTTAACTAGATATTGCTAACTAATCTTAAATAAATATTCTAGCCTTGACATATGATCAATCCATCACATTGCTAAGATCTTGGTATGACTTTAATAACTTATCATTTTTAGGTTCTTGGCCTAATGCACCTGCTTCAGACTCCCAAGAAAGAAAATTTTATGAGCTCCTTCTCATAAGATATTCTATAGAATGACCTAATTTCTATAGTGGTGCTTCATCCATCCAAGTAGAATCCTCCATCGAACAGCCTTTCCACTTCACAAGATATTCCAAGTATTCTTTCCTTATGGTCTTCTTGGTAACATGTGTATCCAAAATATGTTCACCCTCTAAACTCTTTTCCACAAGCATTTTCTTCAGCCACTACTGTTCATTTCCTTGATCCTGGTCAAGATTCTCATAATCTTGGTCCACATCACCAACTGTGTATGGATACAAATTTGCTACATTAAAATGGGTGAAATGCCAATTCCTGGAGGTAACTCTAGCTCATAAGAATTCACTAAAAACTTGCGGAGGATCTTACAAGGTCCTATCTTTTTCATTTTCAATTTGTTATATTCTCCCCTTGGAATCCTCTCCTTTCTTAGGTGAGCTAGGACCACATCTCCCACTTCAAACTTTACCTCTTTACTGTGTACATTTTCTCGTTTCTTATAGTTTTTTCTTGTATCTTGTAATATTTATTTTACTTGCTCGTGTAGCACACTCATGGTTGTTGCAAAATCATCTCCATCAACACTTCTATGCTCAAGCTTTCCCAAGTCTCTTAGCTCACAAATTCCCCTTGGATGCATGTCGTACAAGATCTAAAATGGACTCATTCCTATGCTCCTATTTGGTGAGTCATTATATCAAAACTCAGCCTAGGATAGCACATGATCCCATTGCTTTGCTTGGTCACCTACTAAACTCCTCAACAAATTACCCAAACTCCTGTTTACAACCTCTATTTTCCCATTAGACTGTGGATGATAGGCTGAGCTAAAATTTATCTTAGTGCCAATTTTCCTCCACAAGGTCCTCTAGAAATGTCTGGTGAATCTTGTGTCACTGTCAAAGATTATACTTTTTGGCAAACCATGCAACCGAACAATCTCATCAAAAAGAAAATAGCCACATGGGTGGCAACACTAGTTTTGAAACATGAATGAAATGATCCATCTTAGTAAATCCATCCACAACTACAAGGATTAAATCATTACCTCGTTGAGTTCTCAGTAAACTCAGAACAAATTGCATGCTCACCAAATCCCAATATTTGTTGGGAATGGGTAATGGCATGTATAGTCCAGCATTCTGACTTCTCCCTTTCGCATGTTGACATACCCTGCACTTACTCATGTACCTTTGTACATCTACCTTCATCTTAGGCCAAAAATAGAAGTGACTCAGCTGCCTAAGTGTTTTCTCAACACCAAAGTGTCCAAACAACCGACCATTATTCTTTTCTTGGACCATTTTTTCCCTTATTTAGAAATTGGGAATACATAGCTGATTATTCTTGAACAATAGCCCATCCTAAACATAAAGTCTTTTCATGGACTGTTGTCCCTATTGACTAGATTTTTACATGCTGCAAAAGCTTCTTTAAAATTAGCATCAATGTCATATAAGTCCTTCAAATAATCAAAGCCTAAAATTCGTATTTGACTTTCCTGCATGATTAAGCATCTCCTACTCAAGGCATTGGAAACCTTATTTTCCTTCCCAATAATGTGCTTCAAAAAAAAAGTGAAATTTTGAAGGAACTCTACTCACTTTGTATGTTTATGATTTAACTTATGTTGTTGCATAATGTAATGTAAGGAAAAATTATCCATGTATAGAACGTACTCGTTAGGCATCAAGTAATGCCTCCAATGCTTCAAATATTGAACCACTACAAAAAATTATTTGTCATAGGAAGATTATTTATGTTTCTACTCATTTAACTTCTCACTAAAATGCAATGGGCTTATCTTCTTGGCTTAGTACAGCTCCAATGGTTGTCCCGCTAGAATCACATCTCAATTGAAAGGGTTGATTGAAGTCTGACAATAGTTGATATTTTTTTTTGTTTCTGTCCAATAAAATGGATGCCTATTCTTCTTGATGCTGTCAAAGATAGATGCAAAAATTCCACTAAAATTCTTGATAAGTTTTCTTGAGAAGCTGGCTAAGCCATGAAAAGTTCTCACCTCAACAATATTCTTGGGTGGGAGCCAATTTACAATTCCCTCTATCTTTTCTGGATCCATTTTCAATCCATCCTTAGAAATGGAAAAACCCAAGCATACAAGCTCACGTTTCATAAAAGAACACTTCTTCATGTTAATCAATAGCTTTTCTTTCTACAATATCTCTAAAACATACTTCAAATGTCTTAAGTTCTCTTCTTTAGTTTGACTAAAAATTAAAATTTCATCCAAGTAAACAATGACAAACTTACCAATGAACTCCTTCAAGACTTCATTCATCAGCCACATAAAGGCACTGGGTGCATTTGACAAAGCCAAATGGCATGAACATCCACTCGTACAAGCCTTCATTGGTCTTGAAAGTTGTCTTCCACTCATCTCCGTCTCTTATCTGAATTTGATGATAACCACTTTTCAGGTCAATCTTTGAGAAGTAAGTTTCTCCACCCAAGCAATTCATCATATTATCCATCTGTGGCAGTGGAAACCTATAACGAATGGTGAACTTGTTGATTGCTCTAGAGTCAATGCACATTCTATAATCTCCACCCTTCTTTGGACTTAGTACTGTAGGTATGGAAAATGGACTCAATATTTCTCTTATTAATCCCTTGTCCAACCATTCTTGGACTATCTTTCTCACTTCCTCTTTCTCTTTGGGTGTCATCTGATATGCAGCCTTGTTCGGAAGACTTGCTCTTGGTATCAAGTTTATGTGATTACTAATGATTCTTTTGGGTGACAGCTCACTTGGAAATTCATCAACTACAATATCATGAAACTCATGCAACAACAACTCCTGAACTTCAATAGGTAAATCTACAATTTCAATGTGCAGAAGTACTACCTTTGGCTTGCAAACCGCTGCATATCTTACCTTTTCTTCCTCCATCTATTGTAGAAATTCCTTTCCACTAAGCAGTAGTGCTTTTGGGCTTCTTGTTTCAATTGTACCTTCCTCTTTCAACGGTACAAGATTGTGCTTGACGCCATGCCATCATTTTCAAACTTATAACAATTTCTCTCTCCATCATGTGTCACCTTCCTATCAAACTGCCATGGGTGATCCAAAAGAATGTGACAAGCATCCATTGGCATTACGTCAGAGAGAACCTTGTCTTTATAACTACCTATCTGAAACTCAACTTCACTTTGTTCATGCACCAACAATTGGTATCCTTTTTGCAACCACGTCACCTTATAAGGTGTGGGGTGCTTAATCTTTTTCAATCCCAATTTTTCCACCATTTCTTGGGAAACTAAATTATCCATACTTCCGCTTTCAATCACCAATTTGCAGCATTTTCCTTTTGCCTTACACATTGCCTTGAATAAGGGTTTCCTTTGGACTGGTTCAACAGTCTCCTTTGCCGGTTTTAATAGGTCTTTTTGAATCAACAATACCTCTTCAATCTCTGGCACATTATCTACCTCAGGTACTTGTGCCTCTACTTCTGTAGTTTGAGCTATGTATCCACCTCGTTGTCTCATATTTTTATTCTCAGGACATTCAAAAGAAAAATGACCCAACGTGTTACATCTATAACGCCGGTGTAAAGTTTGTCTACCTCTTCCTCTACCTCTACCTCTCTGTTAAGATCTTCCTCCTCCACTGCCACCTTCTTTTTCTAACTACCCTTGCTGATTTGAGTCGCCTTCATCATTTTTTTGCACATGAAAATTTCCTCTTTCATTTGTCGGTTTTTTCCCTTTTGAAAAACCACATCCTCTTCCAAAGATTTTCTTCCTCACTATCTTTTCTTATTCCTTCAAAGTGCACTGGTATGCTTCCTCTATTGTCCTTGGAGAAAGTATGCTAATTTCATCTTGAATATCTAGCCTCAAACCACTGATATATCTTGCTATCTTTTCCGAAGTATTTTCGACATATCCCACTCTCAAATTCACCTTGTAAAAATCTTTTATGTAATCTCTCATCCTCATTATCTTTTGTTTAAGATTTTTCATCTATTTGTGAAGAGTTAGCTGGTAATCCTTTGGGAAGAACTTACTCTTCATCTTTGCCAGCATTCTATCATAGTTCTTGATCAATGGTTTGTCTTTCTTCCTTCTTTCAACATGTACATTGTCCCACCATAGTGCAACATGGCATTTCAACCCTGTCATAGAAAACTTGAATCTCTTATCCTCATTCATTTACTCATACTCAAAATACTTGTTCATCTCACTAATCCAATCTAGCAGATTCTCATCTTTCAAACTGCCATCATAAATAAAGACTTCAGGCTTTAGCCTTGAACTTAAGCCCAATATTTCTCTCAACAACTTAATGTCAATAGCTTCTTCAACAAGTTTTTGTTCTCCTTCTTCAAGTTCCTCTTCAACCTCACTAACATCTCCACCTTCAAGATCCCGTTGTCTCCCTACTTCCATGGTTTCTAACCGAATTTGCAATCTCCTTATCTCTTCCCAAGATTCTGCATTACCCATGATTCTATCTCCGCAACCTCATGCCCTTCCTTCTCACCTATTCATCTCTCTATACTATAGATACCAACAACGTTAAGGCTCTGATACCACAAATTGATGGTTGCTATCTTTGTAGCTTACAGTCTTGTTACAGGAGGAACAACAACCATTTCTCTCTAAGAAAACTACAATGTTTTTATAGGAGGAACAAAAAATTATTCCTCTCATAGCAAATTACAGTGTTGGTACAGGAGGAACAACAAATCATTTCTCTCATAGCAAACTACAGTGTTTTTACAGGAAGAACAACAAATCACTTTTTTCTAGCCACGTAGTCTCTAAAAACACAGTTTAAAGATCCCTTCGTAACTCCCCAACCAAGGATATTTTTGGAAAATAGCTCCTGATTTACCAAATAGACCCTGCTTTGAAGAAAACCCAGATGCCAGAATTTTGAATTTCGTCTTCCTTTCATCAGAATTTGACCCATAAATTTGATGACGGTTTTCCTTTACGAATTTTCTTTCTTCTATTGGCTTGAAACATAGTGCTCTATATTATTGAATCTGTAATGTAAAATGACTCCTTCCAATACACAATCCTGGATGCAAAAGTATTATTTTAGAATATTAACTGAAATATGATTCTCCATATTCTCATTTAAATGTCAATAACAGAGAAAATACAGTGCAAGAATTCCTCATTCAACACAACAATTTAAAGACTAAATTAATTTCAATCTCTAGATATTAATATTATGGTTCACAAACCTCACAAACACATATGAAAATAATTGTCTTGCACACACTTACAGATTCGATTTGCTGATACAAAAAGCCATTGGTCTAAGAAATATTGTTCAATTCACTTAAATCTCACACCAAAAACTTCCAGCACCCACAAATGTTCCTCCTCTCTCTCCAAAAATTAAAAACAACTATCCAAGAAATGAGTTCATGGATTTGAAACAATTTCCCTTGGCCCTAACTACCTACTAGCTATAAAATCATTTCTTTTAACTAGATATTATTGACTATTCTGAACTAGATATAAAAAACTTTTCACAAATGAACTTTAAATGTTCTATCCTTGACATTTGATCAGTCCATCACATTGCTAGGCTTGTGGTCTGACTTTAATAACTTATAATTTTTATGTGCTCGACCTAATGCGCCTATATGAATAAGATTCATGAATGAAAAATGTACCATGTTTTCTAATTTGCAATTTTACTATTCATTAAACAACTTGAAAAAACAAATTGAAAAAACCTAAGCATTTGAAGCCGATTCCATATTATCTTCTACTAACATTATAAGATACATCACGAAAAATGTACATAAACTCCAAAATTAGCATATTAAAGATCAATTCATAATAAAGAGTTCTATTTAAAATATGTCCAAAATGTATATCATTATAAAAGTAAATATAATAAAAAGTTGTCAAATAAAAATATGCATCAAAGAGATCAATTCATATTAAAGAGTTTTACTTTAAATATGTCCAAAATTTATATCATGAAAAAAGTAAATATAATAAAAACACTGTCAAATAAAAATTTATATCAAAGAGAATCTCACTGAAATATATGATCTATCAACATCCTTGTGCTCTCATCCGAGTCATGGGTGCCCTGAACAACATGTGTAATATTCATATATACATAATATTATGTAATTTAAAATTAAATTTTAATGTTTTAAAATTATATGAGCATGTAATCTTCAAAATAAAATTATAAAAGGTTTCAAATTCCATGCAATACCTCATGGTGTTCCCCCTCCATTGTTCCCTTGTGGTGTTTTCCATGAATTGTGCCCTCCTCGGTTCCATGTACAATGCATGTACATGTATGTATTAAAATTTTAAAATTGCACATGAAAATGCATAAACTCGCAATATTAAAAAAATCAAGTATCAACTTCTTCAAATTGTCTAGATGATTCAATCCCTGTAACTGACTCAAGTTTTAAATTTCATGCAATACCTTGTGGTTATCCCCCTTCATTTCACACTCATTGATGCCTTGTACAATACATGTACATGTATATATTAAAAATTAAAATTGCACATGAAACTGCATAAACTCACAATATTAAAAAAAATGTTAAACAATTTTTTCAGATTATTTAGATGATCCTATCCCCATCGCTAACTCCATCGATAAAGACCCTAGAGAATGGAAACCATGTCCACAAACCTAAAATTCAAAAAAATTTAAACTGTAAGACAGAGATCTCATTTTTCAATGAAACTTGCTTCAATTTATAACAAAACAAAAGTGAAATACTCAATACTTGTGACAAGTGAATATTTGACACGTCTCCTAATAGGGAGGAAGAGGGTGACGCTATGTTGAAAAAGTTTGGTGAAATCAGAATTTGTTAGCATTTAATTATATATGTAATTATTTCTTTTAAAATTATGTCTTCACAATAGCAATATAATAAAAGTAGAATTATAGTATCAACATGAACTGTTAAAAAAACTAACATCTCTCAACATATCTTGATTGGAACCTAAACCTGGGACCGTGATATTATAAAAAAATTCATTCAGCAAATACCTTAAATGTAAATGGTGAACATATGATACTTTCATGTTAGATTATATTTGAAAAAAATAAAAAAATGTATGTGAATCAATATTAAAACATACATTACATTACATTAAAATATCCACCCTATCCATTAACACATATCGATCACATGCTCTCTTCCTCATGACCAATTAGGTCCCAACCATCACAAAAACACTTTGGATATGATTTAACCTCTTCAATATTCATATTATCTATCTCCTCATCTATTTTATATACAAAATTAGCACGTGAACCAACTCATGCTCTTTGTCGATTTAGACTGACATCAATTCCAGTCAATGTACTTTGTATGACGTCTATAATGGCATCCCCTGTTTCTCGACCAATCTGAGAAATGGCATCCATCTCTAACCATAAAGTTACTATACATGGAGTTTGAGGTATCGAAGGTGGCAGAGGGTGAGGAAATTCAGTATCCCTTAATACACCCTTAAATTTGTATGTTTGGCCTCTCCTAGTAGCATAAAATCATATGGAAGATCAATATAATTAGATCTCATACCCAAAAAGAATCATGCATAAAAAAATTTGGAAAATAATGTAGAACCTTTCCATTCCATGGAAATTTGAAATACGTTGTAAGGAACCTATCATACAAATGGTGGGCTATTTCAGGGTGCTTGAAATATTACACCTTGATCATCTTTATTTTCGTCCATTCTTTGAAATTAAACATAGATTTCACATGTGATTTTGTAACCCTTCTACTTACCTCGACCCATTTATTAGGACCCATCACTGGTTCCTTTCTATGCCTTATCATACCTATAAAGCAATTAGTTTTTAGCCCATGATTCTTGTAAATATCCAGAAATGAGCTTAGAGAGTGCACAACTATTTCTAAGCTTTGCCAACTCTCTACAGGGAGCTCCAAACTCGCAAGATCTTTATTCAATTTTGAATAATAATCTATGCACCTCTATAATGTACATTGTTGGATGTTTGTTTCCCAAGAAATCTCATCGGGAATATGAAATGGATAGGTGGTAGTCAATGTATGGTCTTCTTCTTGAATTTCCGTGCTTCTCCTACATTTACTTTGATAAACATTTTCACCCCCTGTATCAATATAATTACATAAATATAAAAACATGTTCAAATGTATTTATATGCATGCAAGATAGACACATACATGTATATGTACATACAATTCATTTACATGTACAATTTTTCTTTTATCTCTCTCTCTCTCTCTCTCTCTCTCTCTAGATATATATATATATATATATATTACCAAAATGATGAGGATCATGATGATCTGATTGAGATTGATGACCACCACGAGATGGTTGATGATGCAGGAGCATCCAACTCACCATGACCAGGTGAAGTATCTGCCAGGTTGGAAAAGTTGTTTGAAGTGTTTGGATTGCTTTTTTTTTACGATTAGGTTGTCAGGTCATGACATAGGATCTTATTTTAGTTTACTTTTAGTTGCTATGTTAGTCAAAGTTAAATGGTTGGTTAGGGATGTTATGGTCCAACAACAATAAACAGTAGTTTAAAAGTTGATCTATCAACTTAAAGAAGAAAAGACAAAAGTGTCTAAAAGAAGATCTTGTAATGTCAACCAAACTATACTTACATAACCATATCATCTCTGTTCAACCAAAAACAATTGCAGTTTCAATTAACTGTAAAGAAAAGATGTATAAAAGCAGCAATGTAAAACAAGAGAAAGGTTCAGCAATTTCATAAAAAAGAAATAATACAGAGACAGATCATATTTCCAAATTGTCCATCTGTATCGTTGCCTATTTACTATAATACTGTATTTTCATTTATCGAATTGTTAAGAATAGTGCTAACAGATAGAGAACAACCACTGTAAGGTTGTGTTTTCCTTGTGTTCCCATCAAACAAGAAAACCACATCAAATTCATGCATATGTCCAAATACAGAGCGAAGAAGAAACAAATTCAGCCACAGACAGAACAGTGAAACACAGCAAGATGGCCGAGAGGATAAAGAACCGGAAACAGAGTCTCGAACAAAACAAGCCATAGCAGAGGTACTCTCGAACAATTGTTCATATTCTTTATAAGTAAATAGATATAACAAAATTATGTTCCCATTGCTATTGACCGAGAAATATAGATGTATTACATTCTTCCATAAATAGAAACAAGTGTCGCGTCTAGAATGGACAAACCCCAGCCTAGGGTTTGGTAATAGTGACCACCCATAATTCAAACGAATCGTTAACCAGAACAAAACCTACAGCTAGATTTAAAGCTTCATTTTCGAAATGGCTTCAAACTACACATGAAGGCAAGACGACGAGCTACAAACCCTACAGAAAACTAAAGACCCTAACAGTGCATTGATGGATTTTTTAACCAGAGCCTACCGGGAGAGAGTTGCCACATTTGGGAGACAGAACCTAGAAGGAACCTGCGTACCCAAGTCGAGACATTGACCTGCAGATAAAAACAGAGTACAGTCAATACATATGTATTGTGAGACCTAAAGTTGAAGCAAAAATAGAAAGAGGAGGGTTCTATAAATTACTTGAGTAAGCCCGACCAAGGAGTTCATGGAGCAAAATCGTTGACAAATCGACAGAGATGAGACAGAAGGAACATTTTTGGTTAGTGTCAGCGCTAGAAGAAGGTCGAATTGAATCAGGGAGAGGACCATTTAGCTATTTAGAGCCGCAGAAGTCCATCATCTTGTTACCTGAATTCAAGGGCGTCAGAAGTTAAACCATTTCACACACTGAATGGAGACCAGAGGCAACAATAACAATAGCAGAGGCAATAAAACAATAGCAAGGGTAGATTATCAGATGAGAGACTAGATTCTAAAACCAAACCATAGAATAATGACAGGACAAGACCAAAGAGCTTACCGTGTGAAAAGAGTTCGAGCGAGCGCACCTCCAGAGTCAGAACAGACTCGAGCCACAGGAGAAATCCATAGGTAATCACATAACCAAGTTTGGAAGGTCGGCATCTACTCACAGCCACACCCAGAGGAAAACCAAAGATTGCCATATTCGCTAGGGCAAGAACCATACAGTGTAACCAACAAACCCTCACAGAAACCTCACAGCAAAACAGAACAATCACGAATGATTGGGGAGCCAAAACATTTTGGCCAAAGATCAAATGGAGGGAACCAGGCCCAAGGATCGTAGGTGAACATTGAATGCAGCATTAACTCACTCCCAGTTGCTAAACAAATATCTACTGACCATATTGCATGCAACCACCGAAAATAACAACCAAATCTACCACATCATAAAGTCCAACAATAGGTGTAAAGCTGAGAATACGTGGAAGTGTGGGCCATTGTGGGCTAGGTTACATCAGTTGAGCACCATCACACCCAAGTACATGAGTTGATTGAGCTTGTTGACCACCGGGAGAATGTTGAAGACCATCACACAATGACATAGTGAGAGACCCTTCTAAAAAAAATAGAAATTATAATAAATTAGTTAAGTTAAATTGACAGAAATCTATTTAATACATGTACATACATATGATTCTACCTATTTATCATTTAAGTAAATGCAAATAACCATATATATACCATACCACGATGATGTGAACAATGAACCTCCATTCATTGAGTTGATACTCTCTTCAACTTAGTGAGAGATGCTCCTAAAAAAGATGAAATTTATTATAAATTAATAACGCTAAATTGGAAAAAAATCAATTTCATATCTATGTACATATGATTATTAAAATATAATTTTAAAAATTGCACATAAACATATATATACCACGATATCATTGTAACAAATGATGGCCCTCCCCTTATTCATCAAATAATCTCTTCAATCCATGACCAATCTTGTCAGCATGCATAAAAAGTCGCCCTCTAGTCTATGTATGAGACTCAATTGATGATTGACTTGAAGAATTAAGTGGCAACTCATCATGTGATGATCCAAGCCCTTAGTCCATATTCATAGATGGATAGATTTAAAAATATTTAAAAATTCTATTTAAAAATATCAAAAATTCAAAAAGTTAATTTACCTCTTGAAGTTACCTCATGCATTTAACAATATTTAAAAATGCTATTTAAAAAGATCAAGAATTCAGAAAATTAATGTAACTATCCAATGGTTTCTTCAAAATTATTTGGTGTCAATTCTTTATTTAAATATACTCAAGACTAAAAACACAAATGTTGAAGTGCACATTTTCATAATTAAATACAAAATTTTCTAAAACATGTCAGGTTCACTAAGTTGTGCTTACATAGTTAGGGCACACTTAGTATAGTATTGAAAAAACACATGGTCATTAAAAACACCACATTTATGACTAAAAAACACACACATATCAAAGATATCTTACAATCTCCGTCAATAAATTTTGATGGAGCGCTTCTTGACACCAATTCATCTTTACACACAAATATTGAATTGGCATTTCCCAATACATTAAATCACTAGAAATTCTATTAACATTTGCACAATGTCTAATGCTAAATGATTGAAATTGACTAACAATATTTTTTTATTCTCCAGACAGTTGTTTTAACCTCTCATTTTTTGACTTGGTACACACCTTTCATCTAGTTGCACACAAGTTCAAAATTGGTGAAGACTACAATTCCATTGTATCCATACTCCCTAGTTGTTCCTAAGCCTTCTATCAATGCAATACAACATTCTTCATTGTTTGTTTTCCTTCCACGTACATTCTTTTTCCTTTGGATGACTTTTTTCATCACAATATTGCATAGCACATAAGTAATCATTACTTTCCCTGGATTGGGATAACAAGAGACTTCTATGCATAATGTCCATTTTTCAACCATGTTTAATGGGTTTTATGATCCCTATAAAAAAACAAATTCAATAAAATTTATAATATATTTATTTATTGCAAATTCTTTAGTTTATGGGAGAATGATGAAAAATAAATATCTATTGTGATTGAATGATGGAATATTACAAGGGTTTAGCCTATAATTTTACATCTGGCACTTGGATATGATGATTAACACCAATAAAGGAAAATGATGATGTCAAAACATCATGAGGAAGAAATAATTATATGGACTTATGTGGATGCATCGAGTTTGGTATGAAAAATGGATCATTGGGACTTATCTCCCAAGGTTTACTTAGATTCATATTAGATCCTAATGTGTATATGTTGAGTCATATTTGTTTCTCCTAGAAGTCGATGTGCTTGGTTTTTGAGTTAAATATTGGGTTTCTTGCCAAGGGAATGGAACTCTAACTATCACAATATAGCACTTACTTGTCCTTCTTTATTCCTTGCTCTCCTAGGAATTGTTGCATTCACAACATTTCTTTACAAGATTTTGTTGCAGCTATGTACTCTTCCTCTATTGTAGAGAGAGCTACTATTCTTTGTAGCCTTGACACCTAAGATACTGTTGCACCTACAAATGTAAACAAATAACTTGTACTGTACTTTCTGGTGTCCATATTTCCAACCATATATTCATCTATGAATCCTTCAATCACATTGTCATTATGACCAAAACATAAAAAATAATGACCAATACCCTTGAGGTACCTCAAATTCCATTTTATTGCTTGCCAATGTTGTTTTTGTGGATTGGCAAGGAACTTTCTCACTACTCCTGTTGCATGTGAAATGCCTGGTCATGTGCATACCATGGCATACATCAAGCTACCAACTATTGAAGCATAAGGAATATTGCTCATTTCTTCCTTCTCATTGTCAGCATTAGGACATAACTCAGTATTCAGCTTGAAATGTGTTGCAAGGGGTGTAGGAATTGGTTTGGAATGCTTCATATTAAACATGTCAAGCACCTTCTTGTTATATTTTTCTTGTGACAACCATAACCTTTTGTTTCTCCTATCACACATAAACCTCACGCGTGATATTTATTGTCCTAGACCCAAATCCTTCATTGAAAATTTGTTTCCCAAATATTTCTTCAACCTATTGATCATATTCTTATCATACCCAAAAATCAGCATGTCATCCACATATAACAATAATATTATATACCTTCCTTGATCATACCTCTTGATATAGACACAATGGTTGTTGAAAAGTGTAACTAGGTTTAGTCTTCATAATGACATGTAATTTTGAATTTTGTAAATGATGTAAAGAATAAAATAAAATTATTATTGTAAGGCTTTCTTCACGGGTTTCATGAGCAAGATATTTTATTTGTTAGTGGCTCCCATTGAGAGCCTTAGGATTTATCATTAGAGTCAAAAGAATTAATATCATGTATGAAGAGCTCTTCTTGAGCATGTTTCAAATATATATGAGTCTATTAAAGTGTCTAGAAGCTCTCCAAATAAAATCAATCCTCCTCTCCTGAAGTCGACCTCCAAATGAAGTGAATATCACATCGACTTACCTTATGAAGACACATTGGTTCACATGACTCATGTTGACCTATTTGTGAAGACCAACCACTATATATAGGGTGAAGGCACTTCACATAAATCACAGTTTAGAGTTCATATTCCTGTGAGATTTTTGGAGGGTAACTATAGAATTTCATTCATCCCTCTCTAAAGTTTTCAGATGGTAAAAACATAAAGAAGGTTTGGATATCTAGTCCATAATTTGCTTATACTTTTGAGATTTCAGTGGATAAAATTGAAAGGCAGTTTGGATCTCCATAGAAAAGACAATTTTGATGTCCCTCTATACTTCGAATGGGTAGTAACATATGATATGACAGTTTGGGATGGAAAATTTTTGAAGGGAAATCAAATCCCTCTAAATCTCGGGTCACAAAGGAAACATGACTAAAGCTCAGATCGCAGTGGCAATAGTATCAGTTAGTAAGTTCAGATATATGAAGTGGATATAATCACACTATAGATGCTACCTTACAATACATCTGTCTTAGTGTTACATCAAGTGCAGTAAGGTATCATTAATGAAATCACATTTCGTTGTCGGTAATACTATTGTGATATGGTATTATCTCTGTGAAAAGGGCTCATGAAATAAATAGTATTTTCAAGGCAATGATGAAGATATCAATATTAAGGCAATGATCGAGATCTCGGTGGAGAGGATTCAAGAGGAGGATTTACTAGTGAATGTGTGTCTTGGTCTTAGAGTGGCTAATATTTCAAGGGTATTATTCTTTGTATTCATCAATTGGAACCTCTAGAAGAAGTATTTGTGCAGGTTTTCCTCTCAAAGAGTGAGAAGTTTTGGCCCTAGATCATAGCCAACATTTTGTGTCTCTTGTGTATTTATGTTTATGCATTTGTATTTGTTTGATGAATAAGAACACTAATATCTTAATCAAAGAGAAGATCCTAATCTAATAAAATAAAAGATACTCATAAGTAGTTACTAACGAAGAGAAATCACCGAAGTCTACTGCCCTAGATTTCTCAACATGGTTTCAGAACTAAGGCGGTAGTTAAGGAAGGGAATCTGATATAAGAGACATCAAGGATCAAGTTTCAAGGAAGGGATCAAAGAAAAGTGAAGGATATATATTGAAGAATCAAACCCTAGATCAAAGAAGAAGGTATACTTCAAAAGAAGTCTTGGAATCATCAAATAATCAAGGCCAAAGCCTTATTTCTACTGAAGGTGAATAGATCTACAAATAAAGGAAACTAGAAGTCTACACCAACAAGAGTATTGGATCCTATGATCTTTAGAAGATGACCACAAAGAACCTCATCAAGATAAAGAGATCTACAAGGCAAGTCAGCCCAAAATATAAAGAAGCATTTCTAGGAATACGATTACATTGTATTGGAGATCCTAGAAGCATTTTTTATCTGCATTCATTCATTACCAAAGAAGTCGAAGTATCTTGAAGGTGAGAAGGTATTATCATCTTCAAAAGATATAAGGAAAACTACCTATAATTGCAACAAGGATCTCATCCTTATCCTTGAAGAAGATCATCTAAGGAAGCATCAAATCATTCTCATCAATCACCATCAACAAAGGAAGCTAGATCTAAAGACATTGACATCATAAAAGAATAATCTTCTTTATTGAAGAAGGACTTTTCATTTGGAAGAAGATCATCCAAAAGGAGCACTAATACATCTTCTTCAACCATCATCAAAGTGATCAAGTTGAATATTTCATCTTTTCTTATCAAGTCATTATCTTTCATTCTATAATTAAATTTGGTAAAATGACTTTGTTTTGCAAGGAGATCTATAAGTTGGTAGGGTCATCGAAATTCCTTGCACAGAAGAAGGAGGACATACATATTCCTCGAAGAAAGTGAATTCATTGAACATATCAATGGAAAGGTCTCCTCTGAATACATGGAAAGGAATTCTTATGAAAGTGTTGAAGGCCCCGAAAATTGGGTCGATAACAAGGGGTATACCCGCCCGGCCTGGACCTTCGTTGGCAGCTTCTTATTCATTTGGTATAGCGGGTTCGACTGGGGACATGGGACCAGTTTCCCAATTCAGTGTGTGTGTGTGTGTGAGAAAGATGGGTGTTTCTGTTTGAATTGGAATACTTCTATCTAATCTAATGCTATGCTATTGTATTCTAATAAACAGAAAAACATTGAAATTTATGCTAACCCGGGGTGTGATCTTTCTTCTATGCGATCTAAAAAGATTTCATACAATAACTGGTAATAAAGATCATTCAGC
>APFE030561515.1:35000-73674 GCA_000404065.3 Pinus taeda | reverse complement strand
AGATAATGCAATAGAAATCTGTTTCTTGCTGAACCAAGATACTAATCTGGAACCCATAAAGAATGCACCACCACTAGTTCTTTTTCTGTCATCCACGCTTCCAGCCCAATCTGCATCTATATAAGCATGAAGAGTGAGATTCGCATCTCTAGGATACCATAAGCCATAGTTTTGAGTTCCTTGAAGATACTTGAAAATTCTCTTTACTGCCTGAAGATGAGTTTCCTTAGGATTTGCCTGAAATCTTCCAACCATTCCTACTGCATGCATTTGTGTCGTCGGGTACCTATTAAATAGAGCCAGACTTCCAATCATGGACTATAGGCTTGGTTGGATTTGTTAGTGCTGTTGACTTCATCTTTGCACTGAGGCTGCATCTATACCATAGGGACTGATACTGGTTTCGAATCTTCCATGCCATACTTCTTCAAGATTCTACTTGAGATTACTTGGTTTTGAGATAAAATGTACTGCCTTTATTTGTTGGGATTTGTTAAAACCAAGGAAAAATATGTCCAGTTCTCCAAGCCCAAAGACATTTCGAATTCCTTCTGCATCACCAAGGCAAAGTTTTGACTCATAGGCTTCTTCATTTTGCTGCCAAAGATGATATCATCTACATACACAACAAGTATTAGCAATTTGTTATTTTCAATTTTTATATAAAGATTGTTATTTGTTGATCCTTTTGAAAAACCTTGTTGATGAAGGTATTTGTCCAGACAATAATACCAAGCCCTTGGAGCCTGTTTGAGACCATAGAAAGCCTTCTTTAGTCTGCGTACAAGATTTGGATAATTACCAAGGATGAATCCATCTAGCTGCTCAATGTACACTTCTTCTTCTAAGTCTCCATTCAGAAAGGCTGATTTCACGTCCATTTGAAATACTTTGAAATTCTGAAAGCTAGAGAGAGCAAGGAACATTCTGATGGCCTCAAGTCTAGCAATGGGAGCAAAAGTTTCTTCAAAGTCTATTCCTTCTTGTTGAGCATACCCTTTTCAAACAAGTCTGGCATTGTTTCTAATCACTTCCCCATTTTCATTCAGCTTGTTTTTGAAGATCCATTTTGTCCCTATGACATTCTTATCTTTTGGTCTAGGAACCAACTCCCAAGTGTTATTCTTTTTGATCTTCTCAAGTTCTTCATCCATTGCCTTGACCCAGCATTCATCTTTGCATGCCTCTCTTACATTTTGTGGTTCAATGGAGGAAAGTAATGCCAAATAGCTTGAAGCTTCTACAATTGTTCTTCTTGTTTATATTCCAGCCTCTTTTTGCCCCAAAATTTGAGATTCTGGATGATTCTTCTGAACATACCTAGATGGAGTCTTTTCTTCTATCCTTATTTGTTCTTCAGGCTCCTCATGGGTTTCTTCTTCATTATGAATTTTATTTGATGTTGATGGATAGTCCTCATCATCTTTGAAATCTTCAGATCTTACCTGCCGAGGAGTGTTTTCTTCTTCATCAACCACTACATCAATACTTTCAACAATTTTTCCAGGCCTTTTATTATAACACTTGTATGCTTTGCTATGAGGAGAGTAACCAAGAAGAATGCCTTCATCTGCTCTAGGTTCAAGTTTGCCAAGCTGCTCATCAGTATTCTTAATATAGCATTTGCTCCCAAAGATTTTGAAGTGCTTTACCAAAGGAGTTGTACCATTCCAAAGCTCATGAGGAGTTTGAGTGCTGTTCACCCGGACATTTGTTTTGTTTAGAATAACAACCGCAGCATGAGCAGCTTCACCCCAGAAAGTCGCGGGAGTCCCTGATTCATCAAGCATAGCACGGGCCATTTGTTGGACTATTCTGTTCATTCTTTCCACAACTCCATTTTGCTGAGGAGTTCTAGCTGTAGAGAATTCTCTTCTTATCCCATGTTCTTCACAGAAATCAAAAAATTCAATTGAGGTAAACTCCCCACCTCTGTCGGATCTGAGGCACTTAATTTTGTGATCTGATTCATTTTCAACCAAAGCTTTGAAGGATTTGAATTTTTCGAAGGCTTCATCTTTGTGCTTCATTAGTCCTATCCAAACCATCCTTGAATAGTCGTCAATGAATAATATAAAGTATTCTTCTCCCCGAGGCAACCTTTTCATAGATGGACCACATACATCCGTATGGACAAGCTCAAGTGGCCTGCTAGCTGATCCTTCCTTCTCAGGGAACTTAGTTCTGGTTTGCTTAACAAACTGACATGATTTGCATATTGTATTATCTGGAATTCTGATGTCTGGAAGACCACGAACTGCCTGGTATTTGCATGCTTTCCTTATCTATGAGAGGCTTAGATGCCCCAACCTCCAGTGCCATAACCAGTGTTCATCATTCTTACTCAGATAGCATTGTTTTTGTCCTTCTTTGAATAGGTATAAATTATTTGGATTTCTTATGCCTTTGATCACTGTTTCTCGTGTATTAAGATCATGAACACTACATCCATTTGATCGAAATATTACCTATGTTCCTTGATCGCACATCTGCATGACACTCAATAGATTATGCTTTAAGCCATCAACATACATAACATTTCCTGCTTTGACCTTTTCTTTTAAAAGAACAGAACCTTTACCTTTTATGAGTGTAGGGGTGTCATTTCCAAATGAGACCTTCTTCTCCTTCTCCAAGGCACTATATGACTGAAGTTTTTCTTTATCACCTATCATATGTTTTGAACATCCACTATCAATGTACCATTGATTTTCCTGCCCTTCTACATATAAGGCTATACCACATCTTTCTGGTTGTGGTTCTTTCATTCTCCACGTTTTGACATTTGAGGCTTGCTCCTTCTGAGTTGCCTGCCAAAACCTGCTCCTGCATTCAGAATCTTCATGACCAAAATTATTACAATAGAACATTCTATTTCATTTTCAAGAGCATAAAAGTTATTGTAGGTCCTTTTCATGATTCCAGTCATACTCCTCTGTTTTTGAGTTTCTCTAGTCATGATAGTTTTGTAGGCAACACACTGAGCTACTTTGTGTCCAAAGTTGTGACAAGAGAAACATTGGCCATTGAAGAAATTCCTACAATTATCAACCCTACGGACCGAACAATTGTAGTTCTCATTGACATTCATTCTTGAGACAAATTGAGAATGATTTACCTGTGGTCTGTTGTAGCTTCTGTTTATCCTTGAAGCAGATTGCCCCCGTTTTACTTGGTGATCTTTGTTCATTCTTGAAGAAAAATTTCCCTGATTTACCTGGTGAGCAGCATTGTGCCTTTGTTGTTGATTGTCAATTTGTTCACTTCTCTTTTCTGCATCAATATAACTTTTGGAGGTGGATGGCTTCTGTGCTTGAGATGCTTCTTCATTATATCCCAGACCTGTCTTGATTGGTGGAGAACACTGTACTTTGATAATATCATCTAACGTTTCAGATCCTTTAACAAATCTAAGATTAAGAGCTTTAGTTTTCTCAATCTCTTTTCTAAGTCCCACTATTTCACATTATAACTTTTCATGATGTTTTTCACTTTCAGCCAATTGGAATTGCAGAGTATCAATAATCATATTTTTCTCTTCTAAACAAATTTTGAGTTTAGAAATCTCTTCATAAAGACCTTCTTAATCTATAGCATCCATGAAATCATCATCTTCAAAAGCCATTAAAAGTCTATAATTATTACCTCGTTCATCTTCATCACTATTTGAGAGTCCATCACTGTCTTCATGAGTGTAGTAGCTTTTCTTACTTACATTCTATTTCTTGTTCCATCTAATAGATTCCTTACCTTTGTCAAGTTTATGAGGACACTTGGTAGCATAGTGACCGACTCTTCCACAAGCAAAGCATTTGAAGGGTAACTTACCTCTGAATCTTCCAGCACCCCGTTGAAGGTTCTTGACAAAATTTGATTCTTCTTCTTCTTTTGACATATGTCCTAACTCATAGTAATCTCCTTTGCCTGAAGCCTTGAATGCAGCTTCTCTCCTGTCTGATGGTCCTCCTTTCCTCATTTCGTAAGCGGTTAGAATTCTGTGTAGTTGTGACATGGTAATTTTCTATAGATTCTCCTTTTCTTCTATTGCAGAAACTCTTGATTCAAACTTAGGAGACAAAGATCTTAGAACCTTTTCAACCACAACAGCCACTTTTATTTCTTCACCCAAATTTTTCATAAAATTAACAATCTCATCTATGCGTAAGAAATAGTTAGCCACACTTTCATCATTGTACATTTTGAGATTTTCATATTGAATTCTGAGGGTTTGAAGTTTTTCTCTTTTTACCTCTTCATCTCCTTCATAGCTCAGAACGATCTTGTCCCATATTTCTTTTGCAGTTTTATACCGAATAACCTGACGAATTCTAATTGAGATAGACATTCTAATAAAGTATTGACAGCCTTTACATTAGTTTCAAACTGCTTCTTCTCAGCCGGATCTATAGGAGTTGCTGATGGGAATGTGTACCCTGTATCTATGTTATCCCAGACTTCTGTACCAAGAGATTGAAGATAAGTTGTAACTCTTACCTTCCAATAGATGAAGTTGGTCCCATCAAAAACTGATGGCTTGATTGATGCTTCTCTCTCGTAGTTGCTCATGATGATAGATCTTCCTTCAAGCGATCAAGCTTCTTCTGAAGGACCCGCTCTCATACCAATTGTTGGAAATAATACTGAGAGGGGGGGTGAATCAGTATTATCTGGTCAATTATTTCTTTTTCAAACCCAGAACATATACGCTACTTCAGTTAGAGAAAACCGCGTATATATGCAACTACAGATAAGGAAACCCGCGTATACCATACAAACTTATGATTTAAAATATTCTACAGATGTTGAACATTAATCTGTGCATCAGGATCATATAAACAATAACCAAGAATAAAAAAATAGATAAGAAGACAATCACACACAAGAACACAAGATATAAGGTCGAAACCCAATGTGGGTGAAAACCACCTACTGCAATATGTCTCTATCTTTTCAATTAGAAACTCCTTTTCACAATGATTCTGTACTGGTGCAGTCCTTTACTAGTACGCAGGCTGCTACTTTCAGAGAGCTACAACCCTCTCTTGTTTTCCAGCTTCTCTTGGAAATGAGCTACAACCCCCTTAGTTCTTGTACTAGTTGAGATACTAGTACGCAGGCTGCTACCTGCAGAAGACTACAATCTTCTCCTCCTTCCAGGGATCACGTTTCATAAATTTTCAGACTAGATCCACAAATAACATCAATCAAACATCAAGAATTTCTGCATCAACCAATCATGTTTTCACCAATCAAAACTGAATCAAAATAAACACTTCTCTGATGACTGTACCTAGATCATAATAATGGTAATCACACCCCACTTCTGAACCCAGAACACTGTAGCAATAAACAAAAGTAGCTAGAACATAAATCAAGAGATGTACGCTACTTGACTATTCAGGAACCTGCGTACAGA
This sequence comes from Pinus taeda, assembly GCA_000404065.3. Classification (NCBI taxonomy): domain Eukaryota; kingdom Viridiplantae; phylum Streptophyta; class Pinopsida; order Pinales; family Pinaceae; genus Pinus; species Pinus taeda. The sequence goes on along the minus strand of APFE030561515.1, from coordinate 68,258 downwards.
TCTATAAATTCATTCTTTCAAACATTCAGATATTAGTTAACCCAGATTATCATATTTATAAATAAATAATGCGCCACATATCACAGATCAAAATCATATAGAGATACCACTATTCCAGCCTTAAGATTTTGACCCATCAATAGAACTTATCCTTCTCCTTGTGCTCAGGTTCCTTGTTCATTCAGATCCAGATCTGCACCATAACCCAATCACAGTATTCCAGATCTAGCACTTTATCATATATTCAATAATTTAGAAGATGCCTTGCCAAATGATCCCCTTCCTCTTTTATAGCCTTAAGCCTTTCACAATACCACGGACCAAAAAACATAACAATTCAATACCATGGACCCAATACTTGGGATCAACACTTATGATGAGATACCATGGCCCAAAACCATAGGTTGAAATACCAAGGACTAAATACCATGGACCAAAACCAAAGGATCAAAAACTGTCGGACTAATACCATGAACTAACCATAAGATTTCCCATGTGCGAGCGCTTTTCTCTGCATGAAAGTGCATGAACATTTCTCTACATGAAAGTGCGTGAAATTTTCTCTGCATGAAAGTGCGTGAGATTTTCTCTGCATGAAAGGAACTTTTTTCTTCATGAAAGTGCGTGAACTTTTCTCTGCATGAAAGAAACTTTTCTCTGCATGAAAGTGCGTGAACTTTTCTCTGTATGAAATGACCGTTTCTTTGCATGAAAGTGCGTGAACTTTCCTCTGCATGAAAGGAACGTTTCTCTTCATGAAAGTGTGTGAACTTTTCTCTACACTATAATTTATCATCTGAGATGAGTGGGTTGCCATCAAGTGCAACATATGTATCATAATGCCAACACAGTGCTCATCATCATGCCCCTCCTTTTTATAGTGAGTGCATGAAGCTTTGCTTTTCTGTGCAGTGTTAGCCTTCCTTGCTTTCCACTTCTACTTTCTTTTCTCCTTGCTCTTGCCTGCAGTGGGTTGGGATGGTCCCCCAACTTCTAGATTTCCATTATTTCTTCTAGCTTCTAGATGAGTAGCTTATACAGACACCTCATCTATACTAGTGGGATTAAACATGAGGATGGTATGCCTCATGTAGTTGTGAAGACCACCAATGTACTTCAAAAGAGTCTCTAGTGAGACTAATGAGATCCCTAGAATCAATGCTCTCTTTCTAAATTCTTGAGTGTACCCTTGCACAATTTGCTCTTTCAACTGCCGAAGAGTTTTCCAACTCATCATGGCTTGTTTCATGTAGGCCAATGGATAGAACTGCTTCTTGATTGCAGAAACAAAGTCACTCCAGATAGAGATAGTCTTACCATGTCTTTTCATGTCAACTTGAGTTCTACCTTCCCACCAAATCAAGGTAGTGCCTCCTAGGCGTAGTCTTGCCAACTGAATTTTTCTTTTGTCTGAGTTGATGTTTTGCACTCTACAATACACATCAATTTGTCTAATTCAGTTGTCCAATTTTTCAGCATTTAACTCTCCATCATATATAAGCAAGTCAAATTTAACATCTAGCTTGATCAAAGATGCTTTCTTATTATGCATAGGGCTATTAGGAGGTGTGAGAAAGTTTTCCTCTTCCCTTTTCCTTTTGAGTGGTCATGGGAATGAGACTCATCCTTTTCTTTGTCTTGTTTAGAACCTGATGAATTTTCATCCTTATGCTTTCTAAAGTCCCTATACATTTCTTCTGCCATAGACTTTATAGCTAGGAAACTTTCTATGAATTGAGAGTCGGGCCCCACAGAACCTTCCTCTGACATTGTCTTTTGAGGATAGACTCTCCCAATCTCAGGATTAGTTTCGACCAACTCTCCATCTCCTAATTTGAGCTTTGATCTAGTGAGCATTCAACACCTAAAACAACACAAGCTTGTCTAACCTTATAGTCTAGAGCTCTGATACCACTTGATCTAATAAGCACCCAATGAGTGACCTCAGTTAAGAATTATTAATTGGAGGTATTACAGACTCATGTGCTGGCGTGAGTGTCTATGTTATTTAAGCAATGGATCGATCAGATTGCAAATACACAAACACTTCAAATGGAAAACAATAGAGAAATACAGTAAGAAAATACAAGAACACAGGAAATTAATAAGGAGTTCACCCTATCCTCCAGGGCTACACCTCTGGTCTAGCTCTTAGTGGTGGCCTTATTTTATTGTGTCCTGAAGTAGAGAATTACAAAGAAGGAGCTCAATATGGGTCTCCTGCAACAGATGGCTTGGCAGGGTGGTTCTTGGATTCCCGAAGTCACTAGAGTACACAGACTCTTTTCTTTGCCATCTCTTTGACCTTTCTGGTCTGATAGATACTCTCAGGGATGGCTTAAATCTCTCAAGCTCTCTAGTGCTCAATGATTCCTTTGGTCAGCTTGTCCCTCTGTCCTCTTTCTGCTTTTTGCCTTACTGGTTCTTCACTTCTCTATCTTCTATCTTCGGTGTTTCATCTTTTGGTTCTCGACTCCTTATCCTTTGTCTGGTTTGTACATTGTTTTAAAGCCATTCGAGCTCATGGTAGTTTGCTTCCTTTTCAACCTCTGTTGATTTGCCTACTTGCAACTGCGCTTGGAGTTCCCTATTCTTAGCGCCATCATCAGACTCACACGGAGTGGCCACTTGTCCTCCTGCAAACTGTGCCAGCCTTTCATCGGTTCAATTCTTCGATTACGCCATGGAATGAGTGTTCCGCCACCTTGGTTGTCAAAGTGGACCTCAAGTTCTTCTAAATCGCTACTTATCCCTCCATCAATTCCGTCTTCTCCATCGGGCGCGATCTCAGCCATTAGATCTGGAGCCCCCAGATCCGATGTCGTTCATTCATACTGCATGGTTGACTAGCTCGACTGTTAGCGCACGATGAGCAGTGGTTTCCTCTCTCCTCCGCTTGCCACGCGTCGGGTGCTGAGTGGAATCACTCCTTTTTCGTCAAAACTACTTACCGCCCATGGACGCCCCCGATCAATACTGCCGATTTTGGAGCGAGTCCCGTCTTTAGAGCTTAGACTTTTGTCTCATGGTTTTCCCGGCTCCCACGCGACCAAGTGCTTGGGGCTTCTCCGTTTTGAGGGTTTTCGCTCAGCGCATCAAAAACTCCCTCTATTTCCCGATCCAAGACTCCCAGGGGCTAATTTTGCCACCCGCACAGTCTCGATGGGCCTCAGTTAATGCGCTTTGACCGAGGTCCTCGTCGTTCCACACTGGCTGCCACTACCACTGGTTTAGAGGTGTTTTTTATCGCTATTTTAAATTCTTTGAAGTCTGTCCCGACCTGGTACAATGATGGCTCTGTTAATCATTCTTTATGGATCCAATTCGGATCATCCAACGCGAACCAATAACGGATCCTTTACACCACTAAAGCCGTTGAACCCAATTACTGAGGAGAGGACTGCAGGAGAATCAAACATGGCCTGTTGTAAATTAGTACCTTCCCGCTGCAATAATCTTGATTAATCTTGGCATTCTCACCGGTAACACCATACAGGTACTAGATTGGTGAATAAATTGTGTAAATGTTCATTTGTGTGAGGTACTAGATTTGTGGATAAATTGAGTAAATGTTTATTTGTGTCTAGGATTCTCACTTGTCTACAAAATGTGATTTATTTGTGTGACGTACTAGATTTGTGAATAAATTGAGTAAATGTTTATTTGTGTCTAGGATTCTCACTTTTCTGCAAAATGTGATTTAATAAGTAATCCTGGGCTTTAATCCTACCAAATATAAATCTAAATTTAAAATTTATGTGCATGACATTTCGACTCTTCATATTGTACATGAGTTCAACTGTTTTGGAGTTATTGCTTTATTTTTTGAAACCTATAATCTTATTTTGGCGGGATCTTTTATGTTTTAATTATAATCATTTTTATATATTAATATTAATATTAATTCTTATGAAAAATAATTAGCATATAAATGATGAAAATAAAACTTCACTTATATCCATAACCACCAACCACCGTGATAATTACCTTATCTTAATGTTAGGGTTTAGATTAAAATTTTCATGTGTACAACGTTTTAAAATTGATATATATTTACATCAACCTGGCAGTAGAACTATCCATGAGTTGTCATTTAGGTAACATTTTCATCAACTTTAAAACTCAACCTCTCTTGATCAGGATTTGGTATTGGGTGGGACTCCACCGGAGTTGAATGTTAATATTTCAGAAAGAATCTGTATATTAATATTACATTGTAATTAAAACTCTGAGTGATGCTTTTCATAACGAAATAACGAGTTATAAATAGCGTAAATGCATATTTTCGTGTAATTACAAATATAATGACATATATAATTATCCGTGTATAATTATAAATCTCTGAGAGTAGATTTTGTTATAATTATAAATATAATTAAAAATTATGGAGCAAACTTTGGTGTAATTACAAATATAATGATAAAGTCTTGGAAGAGATTTGACTCTATCTGGCTGTTGGATTAGACATCCATTCATGATGAAGCTAAGAAATAGTTAGAGGTTTTTTTTTTCAAATTAATTTGTTATTTCTATTTTAAAAAATTATGTAATTTAATAATTATTAATATAATAAACTTTATTTAAATTTATTAAAAATGAAATATCCTAATATAAATTTTTATTTATTTTTCTCAAATATATTTTAAATTTAATACTTTCAAGATACTTATATTAGTCTAAAAATAATAACACCATTAATAATTAAAACTAATTTTAAATCTTACACAAAGCAAAAGAAAAGCTCTTTTAATAAAAATAAGATTTGAAAAAATTAATTTCTCTCGAAATCCCCATAAATTCAAATACCTTTTCTAATGATATTTTCCTTAACCCTAAACCTAAAAGTTATACTATAACCTTTTATTACAAAGTATGTTTAACAATTCAATTATAATTAAAAACCCATAAAAAAAAAGTGATATTTTTGCTATGGCTTTATGGGATGTTTGTTGAATGGCCAGGTTGACACTAAAAAGGGTGCATCTCACAGGTCTCACATCTTTTAAAAATGACGGCATACTAACATCCATTGAATCGTGTCTTAAATGCAAACGTGTCAGTCACACTTTTAAAGCTATCAATTGGGTAGAGTTATTTTTTTACACTTTTAATTTTTTTTTAATTTTATATTAATATTTCCAATGTTGATTTTGATTTTGTGAGTGGCATCTTACTTACATAATCCTAATTCTCTTTTCATATGGGTATCTTTTTTTGACAAAAATTGAAGAGAACAAAATGTGGAACAAAGGACTTGTTTTGCTTACTCTTCTAAGTATTACAAATCATTTAAATAATATTACATTGGAAACATGAGTCATAAATGACCGGAGTCAAACTCGATTTAACTTCACTTAACTGACAGTGAACTAGAGACTTGGAGGGATGGTTTTGACACCTAACAAGTGGTTGGGATTAGATTCTCCAACACTCCCCCTTAATTACAACCACATAAAAATTCAATTAAGATACCTAAGTTTACAATTTAAAATCTGACCTCAACTTTTCTTCTTGTTTTTCCAGATCTTATAGCCTCTAAATTGTTTCAACATGTCTTTCTTGTTGTAGGATTCAAATTTCATCCATAGTTCTAGGTTGTCTAAGCAAGTCCTCAACTTCTTCAAAAAACAAGTTGTATGTGAGTTGCTGCCACATATTATCTTCTATAATGCACTTTTCATCTTCAATCTGCTGCAACATTATACCATATCTCTTCAGTACTCCAATACCTGAAAATTTCATTAATTTGTTCATCATGCATATTGTGTTCATTTCTGCATCTTCTATGCACACCTCATCTAGACATGGTGTTGCAAGCCATGGTTCAAGTAAATTTAACTCTTCTTCATTGTCATTCTGTGTACCTACACAGTGAAAATCAATAGTAAGTTTAAAAACATCTGCAGAACCACATTGGTTCTGTTCTTTCTGCTTTGCATTGAGAGCTTTTTCATGTTGCGCTTCTTTCTCAACTACTTCTTCTGTATCTCTCTGTTTTCTCTTTCTCGACTTCTTTTTTTGCCTCTTCCTCTGTTTCTGTACTAACCTATGCTACTGCAAATAGGTTGTCTTGAACTTTCTCACCAATTAACATCATGACAATATGATGTTTTTATTGCATCACCTGCAACCATTCATCATTACCCAAATTCTCTACAACCATTCATCATTACCCAAATTCTCTTCATCAAATTTTACATGAGTAATATTAATTGCTTGATTCACTTTAGCATAGACTGCTACAATGGCAGTGTCATTGTCTTCAACGAGCTCTGTTGCTAGATTCACGAAACTTTTATCAGCAAGCTATGTTGCTGGAATCACCAAATTTGCCTCCACCTATGAGTGGGATTCTTGAGCATCTACGTGCTCCTTCTCTTTTGCTTCTACGACTTCTTCACATATCATCAACCTGTGTCTAAGTACAATGGATTTCAACAATCCATTCATCTCGATGTAGATCTTCTGCTATAGATCTTCCTTCATCTTCAACTTCAATACTCCCCCTTGGACCAAAACACCTCTCAAGGGTATCCTAAGTTTCCTTGGTTGTTTTGGCTTCGAAGGAAGAATGTTGTCATCAACATATTCTTTTATGCATTTCAATGCAAAGACATCATTTTGTCTCTTCACTTCCAAATCTAGAAAGATCTCAAACATCTCTTGCTATCTTTTTGACTTTCTAAGCATTCATTGACTACAACTCAACAACAAAAACAAAATGTAGACATCCCATCTCAGTCCTATAAAAATGCGTCTTGACTTTTATAAATAAACAATCTACAAATTGCTTTTAAAAAAACCTTACTTTCTCTCTCGCGAAAAAAAATAATCACAATTTTTTTTTTTTTAATTCCTTCTTAAATATCTTTTTAAACATTATAATTGCATGCACCTCCTTTATATAAGGATATAAACCCTTTTCCAAATCTAGTCAAGCCTATTTAAAAAAAATTACATGAGCGCTTCATAAATAATATGAATCTCATTTCACATTTAAATTCATAAAAGGTATTTTAAAATTTTGAAATAAGCCCGTTCAAATAATACGATCATACACCATTGACCTTTTTTATTTGCGCTCCCGATTGGAATGCTCATTCCGTATGAAGAATCGGCTTCAATCCCGATTGGAATGCTTCTTTCATATGAAGACTCGCCTTCAAAATTCGAAGACCTCAAGTAGATCACGTTTGAAAACAATCTCGACGGCTCGTTTTGCTGTAAATCTATAACGCACTGGCGGATATGATTGAGTTTTTAGGTGAGCTATAACGCAGCTGCAGGTGCCACTATCCCGCGTGCTCAAGCCATTGTCGACATTGAAAGCTGGCGTTAGTGCAGTAACGCACTGTTCATCACAATCAAACCGCGCCAATTTAAAATTGATGCAAAGAACTTTTCATTAACGCACTTTCTTGTCGGGAATAATTAGTTACTTAAATTGTTGACAAAGTAGCTAGCAGATTTTGTTTTCTATGCAAAATTAAAGCAGCGGATTGTTAGGGTGGTCACCGCTGGAAAGTGTTGGAAATTAGCTGTGAGGTCACTAGATTTGTTTGAGAGTAGATTTTAGTAATAGTTTTACTATATAAGAATGTAGTTAATAGTTGAATTAATATGATGAAATTTGCAACGTTTTTTAGCTCACACAGTAACTGTGTTTTTTTAATTGTTTTATTTTTTTTTTATATGTATTTTTCTTCATAGTACTGTTGGCTTGTCAATTAGCTTGAAATAATTCATTTCATATTCTACAAGTGGTATCAGAGTAGGTAAAATTATTTTGGGTTAAAGTTGTGTTGTTGGAATTTCGCCAAAGTTAATCATGTAGAATTCTAACCAAATGCTAGTTCCAGAATTTGATAGGAACGATTATGATTATTGGTCCATTAAGATGCTAACCTTTCTGATTGGAAAAGATTTGTGGGAGATTGTTGAATAGGATATGAGGAGCCAGTGGATTGGAATGCTCTTACAGCGAATGAAATAACAACAAGAAATGAAGCAAGGAAGAAAAATGTTGAAGGTTTGTTTCACATTCAGATAGCTCTTGATAAGAGCTTATTTCCAAGAATATCAGGAGCAAAAACTACTAAAGCCGCCTAGTGGACTCTACAAGAAGCTTACCAAGGTAGTGATCAAGTTAAGGTGGTCAAGCTTCAGACATTGAAGAGAGAGTTCGAAAATTTGAAGATACAAGAAGCTGAAAGTGTCACTGACTATTGTGTGAAAGAAGCTAAAAGTGTGAGTGACTATTGTGTGAGAGTCAAAGACGTGGTCAATAAAATGGCTACACTTGGAAAAGTTGTAAGTGATGAAGTTTTAATTAAAAAAGTATTGAGATCTATAACACATAGATGGAATCATGCTCTAATAATCATGGGAAAAAGTAAAGATTTGACAAAACTACATTTTGATGAATTGGTTGGATCTTTGATGTCTCATGAAGAAAGATTGAAGGAAACTTTTGAAGGTGTATAGAAAGCTTTTTCCTCTAAATTACAAAGAATGAAGATGCAAGTAGCAGCAGTACCAAAAGCCATGAAGGTCAAGGTAAATGGCAAAGGCAAAAATTATTGAAGAGGTAGAGGAAGAGGTGGCTCAAGTGGAAGAGGTAGTTTCAAAGGAAGAGGTAGAGGTATATTTGATAAGAGAAATGTTCAATGTTACTATTGTAACAGGTATCGTCACTTTGAAAGATAATTCAAATTGAAAGAAGGTAAAAATGCTAATTATGCTCAAGAAAGTGGTGAGTATCCTCCAAATCACTTATTTTTATCTTATGCCAAAGGTGAAAATACTAGTAAACATGTTTGGTACCTAGATTCTAGATGCTCTAACCATATGACATGGAATGAGAAGTTGTTTTCAGCAAAGGATGGAAATTTCAAATCCAAGATCCAGTTTGGTGATGATAAATCATTGGAGGTTGCTGCCAAAGGAGCTATGGAGGTCCAAACAAAAGAAGGTATAAAGAGTATTCATGACATTTATTATACTCCACAATTGAAGCATAATTTGTTGAGTGTTGGGCAGCTATGTGAGAAAAATTATAAAGTAGTCTTTGAAAATAAGACATGTACTATCTATGATAAGAATAAGGGAAATAGGGTGATCATTGTTGTGCCTATGATAAGAAATAGGATGTTTCCCTTGAGGTTTGATGAACATAATAGCAATCTTGCTAATATGGCTTATGAGGATTCAAATTGGTTATGGCATCTCAGGTACGGGCATTTAAATTTTCAGAGTTTGAAGTTTCTAACCTCACATGCATTAATTTCTGGTTTGCCCAAGGTAGAACAACATAAGGAGGTTTGTGAAGGATGTGCTAAAGGAAAGCATGCAAGGGAAAGTTTTCGAAAGGGTAGTGCATGGAGAGATCATCACCCACTTCAGCTTGTTCATTCAGACATATGTGGTCCTATGCAGACTAAGAGTTTGGGTAAGTCATCATATTTCATCACTTTATTGATGATTACTCACGAAATTTTTGGGTATATTTTTTGAAGGCCAAAAGTGAAGCCCTAGATACATTCAAGAAGTTCAAAGCCCTTGTAGAAAATGAGAGGGGTGCAAGATAAAATTTTTGTGGACTGACTGTGGAGGAGAATTCTGCTCAAAAGCTTTCGAGAGTTATAGTGATATGAATGGCATCAAGAGGCAACATGCTACAATATACACACCCCAGCAGAATGGCATAACTGAAAGAAAAAATCGTATTGTGGTTGAAATGGCACTATGCATGCTACGAACTAAGGGATTGAGAAACCCTTATTTGGGGGATACAATTGCTACAACAGTATACATCTTCAACTGTAGCCCCACGAGTGCACTCGAAAATATGACTCCTTAGGAAGCTTGGTATGGAAAAAGGCCTAATGTTAATCATTTCAAAGTTTTTGGTTGTTCGGCTTATGTGCATGTACGTGATCAAAATAGAAGAAAATTAGATGCAAAGATTGAGTTATGCATTTTTATTGGGTACAGTGAGACAAGCAAGGCTTATAAATTGTATAATACTCTAACTAACAAGCTTATTATCTCAAGAGATGTAATTTTTTATGAAGGGGGAGTTTATGGTCATCAAAAATGCCATGTTGAGAAGACAAAATCTATTTTGAATGATGATATAATTGTTGATAATGATCATGAGTAGCCAAGTAATGTTTCTGTAACTAGTGGCTTAACTCCACCAAGAAGTCCTTCATCAATTTCTTCAACATCAAGTTCAAGTCCAACTTCTTCTCCAAGTTCTATAAGGAAGCTAAGAAGATTGAGTGATATTTATGAGAGGAGTGAAAATCAAGCACATGAAGAAAGCCCAATAGGTGAGATAGTCAATTTTGCTTTATTAGCTAAGGCTGAATTTGAACCATCATGTTTTGAGGATGCATGTACTAATGATGTTTGGATGCAAGCCATGCAAGAAGTGATGGTTTCCATTCAAAGGAATGACACTTGGAAGTTGACAGAGCTTCCACATGACAAGAAAAAGATTGGCACCAAATGGTCTATAAGACTGAATTTAACAGTGATGGGAGTGTTGAAAGACACAAAGCAAGATTAGTTGCTAAAGGATTCACACAGAAGTATGGAATTTATTATGAAGAGACATTTGCACCAGTAGCAAGACACGAGACCATTAGAATGTTGATTTCATTAGCAGCTCATAAAAAGTGGAGCATATATCATATGGATGTGAAACGTGCCTTCTTGAATGGGTACTTAGAAGAGGCAGTATATGTGGAGTAGCCACAGGGTTTTTAAGTGGAAGGAAAGGAGAATAATGTCTACAAGTTGAAGAAGGCTTTGTATCGCCTTAAGCAAGCACCAAGAGCGTGCTATGCAAGGATTGATCGATACTTTCAGGAAAATGGCTTCGAGAGAAGTAAGAATGATCCTACCCTTTACTACAAACAAGAAGGTATTGATATTTTAATCATAAGTTTGTATGTTGATGATCTATTGTATATGTGTAGTAGTTCTAAGATGAATGATAAATTCAAAACTGCTATGATGAATGAATTTGAGATGAAAGATCTAGGCATCATGAAATATTTTCTAGGAATGGAGGTTTATCAAAGTAAGGATGAGATTTTCATTTGTCAGACAAAGTATACACAGGATATGCTAAATAAATTTGATATGCTTGATTGTCATCCATCCCCAACTCCAAGTGCTCATGGAGAGGTGTTATGTAGAGATGATCGTGCTGATTTAGTTGATGAGAAAACTTACAGAAGTATTGTGGGGAGCTTGATATTTCTAACCCACACAAGGCCTGATATTACATATTCAGTTTGACTTGTTTCAGTATATATGACAAATCCATCTGAAATACATATGAAGGCATTCAAGAGGATTTTAAGGTATGTGAAAGGCACTCTAAATTTTGGTATTCATTACTACTCTTCTGAAAAGTTTAATCTTGTTGGATTTAGTGATTCAGATTGGGAGGTAGTCTTGGTGACCGTAAGTCCACATCTGGAAATTGTTTCTCTTTTGGTTCTAGTTTGATTACATGGAGCTCAAAAAAACAAACCATTGTTGCCCTCTCATCCACAGAAGCGGAGTATGTTGCAGTTACCTTAGCAGGTACACAAGCTCTTTGGCTCAAAAAAATTTTGGAAGAAATTGGAGAAAAACATGTTCAGCCTACAATGATTTATTGTGATAATGTAAGTGCCATCAAGTTAGCAAAGAATCTAGTTCATCACAGCAGGACAAAACATTTTGACCTGAAATATCACTTCATTAGAGATTTGGTGCAAGAAGGATATTGAATTAAAACATATAAATACCGAGCATCAACTAGCACATATCTTCACCAAAGCAATTGCAAAAGATCAGTTTTTGGCAATACGAGATAAGATAGTAAATCCTCATTAATCATTAAGGGAGAGTGTTGGGAATATTGCTTAATTAATTATGTAAAATGCTGACAAAGTAGCCAGCAGATTTTGTGTTCATTGCAAAATTAAAGCAGCAAATTGTTAGGGTGGTCACTGCTGGAAAGTGCTAGAAATTAGCTGTAATGCCAGTAGATTAATTTCAGAGTTGATTTTAATAATAATTTTACTATATAAAAATGTAGTTAATAGTTGAATTAATATGAAATTTGCAATATTTCTTAGTTCACATAGTAACTGTGTTTTTTAATTGTTTTATCATTTTTTTATGTATTTTTTCTTCATAGTACTGTTGGCTTCTCAATTAAGTTGAAATAATTCATTTCATATTCTACTAGATTTGGGCTCCTCCGATTGTTTTATCTTTGTTGAACATATTGAATTGTTTTATCCTTTGTTGAACATATTGAAGATGAGACCATCGTCAATGTCACAGCATCGTGGTAAGGGTTGAATTTGAAATTGAAAGAATGCTATTATAATAACTAGAGAATGTTTGTTTTCGACCTGTTCAAATATATGGATAGTATATAAAATTCGTCTTTAATAAAACACTTAATCCATACCTTAAAGCATTAAAGTAACTGAAAATTGAGATTAGTACGAAGTGCTAGCAAACTTTTAACACACCTAAACTGAGATGTTAGGGATAAAACATTCTAGATGGATATCATCTTTAGTTTTCTTCCACGAAAATCCAGGAAAACGAATTTCTGATGAAGTATACCATAGTTTAGAATTAGCTGAACGCTATTGAAAATTTATGCGAAATACCAAATCTGTAAGAATGCCAAAAGCTATATAGCACAATTTCTATGAAAGGTACCAAAGAAATTTTTAATGCTACAACTGTTGTTTGTCTACTACAGCTATTTCTCATCTGCACCAGATTGAACTTTGAAGAACCGACTATACAGAAATAAGGAAATTTTGCGTTCATTCAAAGCCACCGGCAGTTTACAGTCTTCAGGCAGATGGAAAAAATTCACCATCAAATAACAAGACCTGGCTGACAAAATCTCTCTTCAGGTGATCCTGAAGATTGGTCGCATCCCAGACATCATTGTACAACTCGAACTGTTGAAAGTTTTCGAAGTCATCCACGCAGTGCAAATTTTCACAAAGGGAAATAAGATTCAGATTACTCGACGACCCCTCTGATGGTTTCTCGGAAGATCGACAGAATTCTTCCGTTAAGTCCAGAACGGGGCTCGGAGGAATGCCGAGATCCTCATCTGAAGCCTCCAGGAGATAACATAGATCAACCCCCGAATCTGTATCTCGGGTTAGGCCTTCCTGGTTGCTAGAAATATCAGTGGCCGCAGAATTATACCCGGAGTTAGGGGAAGGATAAGAAGTGGAACATGTCGTGGCAATCTCTTCCTCTAGGCTTCTCATGACTCTGTTTACGAGTTCCTCACTGGGAGAGAATCCATCTTCTTCATCTTCTTCTGCTAAAGTTTGATTTAATTGCAGTAGATGAAGAAACTCGTCTGTTTCTTCGCCGTGAAAACGTTTCCGCTCCTGGACGTCTATAGAATCCGGCAGACCCTCCAGATCAAGGCCGCGTTTCCTGAGCAGCGCCTGAGTCATGGTCCAGAGACGGGACGGAGATCCGAACACGCAAGACAAATGTGTTGCAAGGAGGAGAGGATGATGCTTGTTTGTCTGCAGAGAAGGGCTGGTCTTTCCTGTTACAATAGTAGCAGAGAGCAGGATTAGCTATATATAGTGTTTAGACTCTTAATGGTACAAGCAAGGTGAGCAAAATATTTATATTTTTAATTGTGTTTTGGTTCAAATACTGTGAATGGTAAAGGAGTTGGAGACGGCTAGCATGACTCCTCCCGTCCAGGATGTCCACCTATTTAAAATATTTCTAAAATGTCTTCTTCACGACAAAGCTGTCCATTTTTGAATGCTGGAATGCTTTGGGAAAGCAGATTCCAGTGAACGACTGGGCGGATAAGACACTTTTACCAGTCTTTTTAAACCAGCGATTAAGCTTCGAGGTACGTATGTGGTTATGGCCAACTTGTCCTGCATCACTTAATAAACCTCTCCAGTTTGATTAATCTTACAGATCTGGGGAATGGTGATTTGCTGAGTGGATTCACCGTCGAACATTTGTAGTGGTTGGATGGAGGTGATAACATGTGATCCGACGAAAATGAAGTAATTTATTCCATCGTTTTAATAGAATATTTTTGTCACTTTACGGAGTTTGGCAGGCAATCCCGCTGCATATAAAAAATACAATTATTATAACAAAAGGAAAGACTCGTAGATTACCTTTTACCTTTACACGAGGATGTGATTCGAATTTGGCTCGACAAAGTAGGTATAAATCTAAGTATTATTACAAAAGGAAAAAGATTGTTGTATAACATTATAGACTAGGCTGCGTATAGAATCTGGTTGATTGGTTCGATAATCCTTACTTCAACCAAATTGCTATTTTTTATTTTAAATCCATAACTTAAAAAAGAAAAGAGGAGCAGCGTAGACAACCAGAGAAGATCGATTATTAACGGAAAGTCCACTGTAATCATTTTAAATAATTCTAGCATCGAAATGGTTGTTAAAGATTCCTCGTCAATTGCCTTATTTAACATCAATAAAGAGTCCACCGTAATATTCTATGAAAATTCCAATGTGACAGATGAATTTTGAAAACATTTGTCCGGTAGATTCAGATGAACCATTACATGCTGCAATATACCACGGGCCAGTTTGTAAACGAGAGGGTCCCATTTACTTTGAGAAAAGCGAAGTACAGCTTTATGGAATGTGACATCCCCAATTCGAGTGGCGGCCATACGTGGGAACTTCCCGCACTTCTAAGATACGAATCAGATCCATTACACGCTGCAATATACCACATGGTATGCGAGTCCTATTTGTGCAACTAGAGCATAGTTAATGCTATACTCTTTACACCCCTGAAGGAATTTGACCTCATCGCATATCATGTTCATGCATTTATGCATGCATCATCACCCAGCTCCGGCGATGCCTTCTTGCCCGAGCTTGACATCACCGCGGCCCATTGGCTCCCATGCGAACATTCGTCGGCATCCGAGCATTTCTCGGGGACAGATACCGAGACTAAATTAAACTATGGACAGATAACGAGACGACTTAATTAAAACATTGACAGATATTTTCCAGAGACTGCACGTCGCTGTATTTCAAATTTCAAATTTCAATTTTGAGCGCCCCTCTTTTTCAAATTTGAAATTTTAGTTTTGCACCGCCCAAAACACTACATGAATTCCCATCCCCGGAATGTTGGCTTACTGGTGTATTTCTTCCATGGCTGTTGAATAACCAACTGCTTCTTTGTTTTTGGTGCTGTTTGTTTTCTTAAATTTTTGAAGCCATGGATGCCATTGTCATTTCATGTTGCATGTGGAAAACAATGAGGCTTTCCCTCATGTAACGTCGGTCTCTTTGTTTCACCTGGCATCTGACCACGATGAAATTGTGAAACATAACGCCCTCTTCAATCAATTTTTGCCTCTCGGCCTGTCAATTAATACTTGGACTGTAATATCAACTGCTCTGCGTGGAATTCAATTCGATGTCATCAATTATGTTTCCTTGCAGCTGAAACAGGAGGACGCTGCTATTAGAAATGAAATTGTGGACAGGGGAACCATGTAAGGTGAAGGAGGCCTTCAACATGTTGGACGGAGATAGAAACAAGAAAATCAATTTGTTGGATCTCCAAGATTTCTTCACTAGCAGTTGCTTCCGCATGGGGAAGGGGCCGAGCAGAGAGGAAATTGAGGGAAGAAAAATTGTTTCCCATGCCGACAACAGTGGCTCAAGTAGAGAGGAAATGAAGGGTAGGATAATTGTTGTCGACGCCACTCTGTGAATTTTGAAGAGTTTCACTGGATTCTATGGCTCATTACACAAGAAATCGATGAAATAAATTAACCGAGATCCAACACTAATAATGGTGAAATGTGGGCATTGAAAGAGGTGTTTAATGTCATGGAAAAAGACAGAGATGGGATTGTGAGCATAGAGGATCTGAAGACCCTGTTCTCCTTATAAATCGAAAGATTTGGTTGCATGTTCGAATCTCAGGTTAACGAAGACGATGATGATATAAATTTTCATCAAAGTCTTGTTTGTGGATACAGGAAGCGGTTGTCTCCATAGCATAACTCTGATTACAATATGGACGTCGATTGGGATGCCCACAACTAGAAAATCAAAGGTCGACGACAATCATATTTGTTTTCCAGTTAGGTTTTGGTTGGTCCGTTTAGTTTTTTTTCAGGCTCCGCCATTTAATGTGATGGAAACTATAGGAAATGGGTTACATTATCGGAGTGTTAAATATTTCATTTTTATCACTCCTGTAATGTTTCATTAAAGCGTGTAATATTGTGATGGAATTTAATTTCAGTGAAGAACACGATCTTTTACATCGAAAGTAAGACTTATGATGATATTAAGTTCACGATTTGCTCATTGGAGGCTACCTTCGTGATTTTATGAACTTCAAAATCATTCACGTTGTGCACATTTGGTGGGTTTATAAGAGACCCAATTGAATGCTTTATCACTGTTAAATGTTACTACGTATGGAATTAAAATTCCCTCCATCAAGCTTTGGTAAATTGGTTCTTTTTTAATGTAAGATGAAATTTGAGTCATGAATAGAGTTATTCTATCAAACGAAAAGAAAAGATATATTTTTGTTTTTTTTTTTTTAAATCAAAATTTAAGAAAATTTAGATAGCTTAATTAAAAATTGTTTTATTGAGTTAAATTTATTAAAAATATTTTAAAAAATAATAATAAAATTAAAATTATTACAATGAAAATGAATTATATATATATATATGATTTGAAATTAAAATGATAATTGAATTTATAACCATAAAAATGTGTTTATAATAATAAATAGCTGTATATTTGCTAGAGAAATTGGAAAATTTATATATCATACTTATATATATTGAAAAGATAAAAAGAGTTGTTATTAGTAAGATTTTAAATATTTAGAAAAAAATACTCATTTTAAAATATTTGAAAACAAAAATGAAATTATCTTATTTGGGAAATTTAAAGCATATAAATAAGAATTTAGGAAGAACAAAAAAAAATTGAAATGGTGTGTAAAATATATGGATAATATAAATGAAGTTTTAAAAATACGAAGGGAACTTAGTTCATTATATATGGATTTATTCACATTTTTTTAAGATAAATTGAGAAGTTAAAAAGAATGAAACTAAAACATAGTAATAAGAATCAATATAATTAAATAGAAGGCATTGTGGGTGACAAAGAACTTCCAAAATTATAAAATATTAATAGAGATTAATAAACTACTAAATAAATAAATTTTTAACCCAAGGTTGAATTTTAAATACTAAATGAAAAGGTTAATAAATAAATCGTAAAGGAAGATGACATATATGACCATGGAATTTAAAGGAGCAACCAAACTCAAAAAAAAATTGAAAGTCTTTTTTGGAAACTATTTTCTAGCTTAACCTATTTATTTCATAAAGAAATTTATTTCTTTAGTAGAACTAAAGGTGGTGAGGTGATGTTTCTCACAATTCTATGATAGTTAGACAATGTTATGATTGCTAACAAAGATTTAGGAACTAGTAAATTTGTAGCTATTAATGGGTTTCGAAATGTCTCATTCTTGGATGGATCTTTGGGATACAATTAGGTTCTTATTTCTAATGTGGATGGATTGAAAACCACTTTCAAGACCAAATGGGATACATAAAATTACACATCTAAACGGAAATAATTTGAACTAATGGATGCAGTTTGTCTTTGGATCTGTTTACATATAAACAAAGAAACAAATTACAAATTAATACAACTACCCAAAGAGACCTGAGGGACATAGAGTCAACTATCCACTCAGGGCTTGGGTACCAAGTCTGGGCCACGGGCCCACAAATTTAAGTGTGAGACCTTCCAAATACAAACAATCTTGATACGAACAATCTTGACCATTGATCCACATAAAGAAATCCAACGGAAGAGCATAATATCGCACCGAACAAGTGGACCAGACGTTAGTGTGCGATGGAGGGTGGTTTTCCAAACCCTCTCTCTGCCACGTGTAGGATGTTGGATGGGATCACTGCAAAATCGCTAAAATCGTTTCCCACTTTAGAGCGATGCGAACATCCAAAAACCACCAAGGAAGCGGTTTTACTCTACGAGGCCCAAAAATGTAAAGATTCTGGTTGCCGGTAAAACAAGGATTCCTTCCATGCCTGCTCAACTTTCTTGCCTGAACCTGGATCCCAGAAAAGAAGAGAGGCTCTCCATTAATTAAAGAACTATGGTATCCGTTGCGCTCACACCAATGAATAGTGATGTTCATCTGACTGACTCTAGGTATTTTAGCGGCCAGCCTGTGATTTCCATAGAAATAACTGTTGTATTTTATTGAGTTCTTCTTGTGGTAACGAATCTACTCCTCCCGTGGTTCCCTGTATCAAAAACCCTTCCAGATCTAGGTTTTCTTTATCAAGAACTTCTTGTAGTTCATGATCCTCCAGGTCCATCTCATTTTGGGTCATTTCCTGATCCATCTCCAGTTCTGCATCACTCATTATGGCTTCCTTCTGATAATCGATGTCCTGTGTGTTTTCCGGGTTTTCTTCAGATTCGTTGTCCGCAAGACTTCCTTCCATTGCTTGATCTTCTTTTGAGATCTCTTCATCTTCCTCAAGCACTTGGAATTTGTTCTGACTGATTTGTTGACCTTCATCTTGATGTCGTTTTGGTCCTCTTTTGCTGCCCTTTCCACGATTCACCACTTTTTGAAATCTGCATGTTTCCTTCATTGTGTTATTTTTTTCTTGCTTACTACTTTACTGAGTGGAAAATCTCTGAAAAGGTGTCCATGTTCATGACATCTGCGACATCTGAACGGAATGTGCTCATAATCCACTGTTTGCACCCATTCTTCATCAAAAACTTCCAAGATCACCTCATCGAGTAGAGCTCCCGATAAATCCATTTCCACACATATTTCCATCGCAAGTCGCCCCTTGACAATAACATGGTGGCCCCACCTCCAGAAATAATTCATATGTCATCCATGGTTAGTCTAAACTTGTCATAGATATTTAAGCTTATTAATATCTTACTTATCGTACAATGTCATCTAAGATCCCCTGAATATTACTTAATCCCAAAGTGGTTTACATGAAAAGTATAAAATATTTACTTAAAAATGAGACTTACATGCTTAGTACGCTATGCATTGATCAAGACCATAATATTTACTCAAACTAAATTATTTTCAATGCAATTTGTACAGGTATTTTAAGAATGAATAAGTGGGGGAAGATTAACGAGTTAGAAGTTGAAGACCCGGAAGATATGATACAATTTTCAGCAGAAGACTTAACATGGACAGAGATTGGGGGGGACCAAGTTGCGGTGATTCCATATTGTCGACTTGATGATTTCATAAGTGGAGAGGAATCAAATGAAAGTGCACCCACTCAATTTCTTCTTAGGAAACATCGAAGTAGAGGAATAGAGGATATTACACACACCAATTACTCAACATACCTGGAGTACAGTGTGTGAGTCTCTATATGCATTTTCAAGATACGTATAATTTTTTCAATATGCATAAATATTATATCTAATTTGTAGTAATTTTTTTACGTACACTTATTGGTGTTCATATGGTCCACATTCAACAAGGATAATTAGGAGTGCATCATCAGATCCAAAGACAAACCGCAATCGACATGAAAGTATTAAAGTTGGTTTCCAATGTCACTTCTTTGTGCGATGACTTCAAATGAGACCAGATGATACTGTAATAATTTATGTATTTCTCTAAAACTTAGTAATCGTACCAGCAAAAATAAACATAAAAACATGGTAATACGGCCAAGATGGTCGAAATAGAGTTGATGAGCCCCGCTTGCAGCAGGTAACATCAAAAGCCAGAGTTTAAGCCTGACCGAGCCACCAAGTATTCCTCCCATGGCAAAAATATACAGACTTGTTTGGTAATTCAGTAGATCTCCTCAATCAACGCTACCATCCCAGTAAAACACATGAAACCAACATAATTGATGTGCCCCGATAATTAGACATTATTAAATACATCAATTTTGTCTATGAACGAGCCACCATAGATCCATCGAAAGGCAGAAATGGGCAGTTCATATCAAAAACAGGGGAAATCCCTATATATCTATGTGCCCATCCAAGATACGTGTCCCAAATGCAAAACAATGGAAGTGTATGTGATCTATAGACGAGCACCATCTTTCTTTTACTAATCTGTTTGTTGTACATTTTGTTCCCTATAAATGTGTAAGCGAGATCTATTTGAAGGTGGACATTAAAGACCTTGTTCTAATCAGCCAGTGATATAAGTCAAGAGTATGTAAAATTGTTTCCTGATTAACCTAGTTGATGGTGACTTTGGAATCGCCAAAAATATCTCTTCAATTCTTATCCAAATTGCATAATAAATCCCTATCCAAATGGCATAATAAAGGATGCCCCATAGTACCAACAACTCTACCTTAGTATTTATGCCCTAACCACTGTGCTATTGTTTCAACAACTCGACCTTAGTATTTATGCGCTGACCACTGCCATATTTGAAACAACAGTATCGCTTAAATTAAGCAATACCAACTTTCACATATCCCCTAATGCAACCCATACAAAAAAACCACTAGTGAATTATTCCACAGTTCCCGTACTGTAATGTGCTTGATGTTTTGTCCAATGGTTAGAGGACCTTTCTGGAGGAAAAATGAGTTGTAGAAACACACAAAGTTAACACAACCAAAACCTGCACACTTGCAAACAGAAAGAAACCTCGATTACAGATATTTTAGAGACCGTATTAAAATATCTTTAATCCAACTCCATGTTATAAATAAGCTTGGTTACTAGATGAAATATCTATTGTTTACGATGAGTGTCAAAATTTTTATCAATGAATGCATCGATCTTGAATAACCATAATATGTATGTTGGGGCCATTACATGGCCGTTGCAGAAGTACTTCCTAAATATTTAAAAGTAAGGCAAATATAAAAGAGTACTTGGCAACATCTACGACATTTTCTTTTCTAAAGTAAGTGAAAGATTTGTTGGGAATAATGCTTAATTAGTTATGTAAAACGCTGATAAATTAGCCAGCAGATTTTGTGTTCACTGCAAAATTAAAGCAGCATATTGTTAGGGTGGTGACTCCTAGAAAGTGCTGGAAATTAGCTGTAATGCCAGTAGATTTATTTCAGAGTTGATTTATTAATAGTTTTACTATATAAAAATGTAGTTAATAATTGAATTAATATATGATATTTGCAACATTTCTTAGCTCACACAGTAACTGTGTTTTTTAATTGTTTTATCATTTTTTTATGTATTTTTTCTTCATAGTACTATTGGCTTCTCAATTGGGTTGAAATAATTCATTTCATATTTTACAAGTGGTATCAGAGCAGGTAAAATTGTTTTGGGTTAAATTTGTATTGTTGGAATTTCGCCAAAGTTAATCATGTCAAATTCTAACCAGATGCTAGTTCCAGAATTTGATGGGAACGATTATGATTATTGGTGCATTAAGATGCTAAGCTTTCTTAATGGAAACGATTTGTGGGAGATTGTTGAATCATGATATGAGGAGTCAGCTGATTGGAATGCTCTTACAGCCAATGAAAGAAGAACAAGAAAGGAAGCAAGGAAGAAGAATGCTCAAGCTTTGTTTCACATTCAAATAGCTCTTGATAAGAGCTTATTTCCAAGAATATCAAGAGCAAAAACTGCCAAAGCTGCCTGGGAGACTCTACAAGAAGCTTACCAAGGTAGTGATCAAGTTAAGGTGGTCAAGATTCAGACATTGAAGCGAGAGTTCGAGAATTTGAAGATGCAAGAAGCTGAAAGTATCAATGACTATTGTGTGAGAGTCAAAGATGTGGTCAATAAAATGGCTACACTTGGAGAAGCTGTAAGTAATGAAGTTTTAATTAAAAAAGTATTGAGATCTTTAACACATAGATGAAATCATGTTGCAATAATCATGGAAGAAAGTAAGGATTTACCAAAACTACAGTTTGATGAATTGGTTGGTTCTTTGATGTCTCATGAAGAAAGATTGAAGGAAACTTTTGAAGCTGTAGAGAAAGATTTTTCCTCTAAATCACAAATTACAAAGAATGAAGATGCAAATAGCAGCAGTACCAAAAGCCATCAAGGTCAAGGTAAATGGCAAAGCCAAAATTATTCAAGAGGTAGAGGAAGAGGTGGCTCAAGTGGAAAAGGTAGTTTCAGAGGAAGAGGTAGAGGTAGATTTGATAAGAGAAATGTTCAATGTTACCATTGTAACAGGTATGGTCACTTTGAAAGAGAATGCAGATTGAAAGAAGGTAAAAATGCTAATTATGCTCAAGAAAGTGGTGAATATCCTCCACATCACTTATTTTTATCTTATGCCAAAGGTGAAAATACTAGTAAAGATATTTGGTACCTAGATTCTGGATGCTCTAACCATATGACAGGGAATGAGAAGTTGATTTCAGCAAAGGATGGAAGTTTCAAATCCAAGATCCAGCTTGGTGATGATAAGTCATTGGAGGTTGTTGCCAAATGAGTTATGGAGGTCCAAACAAAAGAAGGTATAAAGAGTATTCATGACATTTATTATACTCCACAATTGAAGCATAATTTGTTGAGTGTTGGGCAGCTCTGTGAGAAAAATTATGAAGTAGTCTTTGAAAATAAGACATGTACTATCTATGATAAGGACAAGGGAAATAGGGTGATCACTGTTGTGCCTATGACAAGAAATAGGATGTTTCCCTTGAGGTTTGATGAACATAATAGCAATCTTGCTAATATGGCTTATGAGAATTCAAGTTGGTTATGGCATCTCAGGTATGGGCATTTAAATTTTCAGAGTTTGAAGTTTCTAACCTCACATGCATTAGTTTCTGGTTTTCCCAAGGTAGAACAACATAAGGAGGTTTGTGAAGGATGTGCTAAAGGAAAGCATGCAAGGTAAAGGTTTCCAAAGGGTAGTGCATGGAGAGCTCATCACCCACTTCAGCTTGTTCATTCAGACATATGTGGTCCTATGCAAACTAAGAGTTTGGGTAAGCCATCATATTTCATCACTTTATTGATGATTACTCATGAAATTCTTGGGTATATTTTTTGAAGGCCAAAAGTGAAGCCTTAGATATATTCAAGAAGTTCAAAGCCCTTGTAGAAGATGAGAGAGGGTGCAAAATCAAATGTTTGCGGACTGACCGTGGAGGAGAATTCTGCTCAAAATCTTTCTAGAGTTATTGTGGTATGAATGGCATCAGGAGGCAGCATACTACAATATACACACCTCGACAGAATGGCATAGCTGAAAGAAAAAATCGTGCTGTGGTTGAAATTGCAAGATGCATGCTGCAAACTAAGGGATTGAGCAACTCTTATTGGGGAGATGCAGTTGCTACAACAATATACATCCTCAACCGTAGCCCCACCAGTGCACTGGAAAATATGACTCCTTATGAAGCTTGGTATGGAAAAAAACCTAATGTTAATCATTTCAAAGTTTTTGGTTGTTTGGCTTATGTGCATGTACCTGATCAAAATAGAAAAAAGTTAGATGCAAAGAGTGAGTTATGCATTTTTATTGGGTATAGTGAGACAAGCAAGGCTTATAAATTGTATAATCCTCTAACTAACAAGCTTATTGTCTCAATAGATGTAATTTTTGATGACGAGGGATTTTATGGTCATCAAAAAGGCCATGTTGACAAGACAAAATCTGTTTTGAAGGATGATATAATTGTTGATAATGACCATGAGCAACCAACTAATGTTTTTGTAACTAGTTGCTTAACTCCACCAAGCAGCCCTTCATTAATTTCTTCAACATCAAGTTCAAGTCCATCTTCTTCTCCAAGTTCTACAAGGAAGGTAAGAAGATTGAGTGATATTTATGAGATGAGTGCAAATCAAGCACATGAAGAAAGCCCAATAGGTGAGATAGTCAATTTTGCTTTATTAGCCAAGGCTGAATTTAAACCATCATGTTTTGAAGATGCATGTACTAATGATGTTTGGATGCAAGCCATGCAAGAAGAGATGGATTCCATTCATAGGAATGACACTTGGAAGTTGACAGAGTTTCCACATGACAAGAAAAAGATTAGCACCAAATGGGTCTATAAGACTAAATTTAACAATGATGGAAGTGTTGAAAGACACAAAGCAAGATTAGTTGCTAAAGGATTCACACAGAAGTATGGAATTGATTATGAAGAGACATTTGCACCAGTAGAAAGACAGGAGACCATTAGAATGTTGATTTCATTAGCAGCGCATAAAAATGGAGCATACATCATATGGATGTGAAAAGTGCCTTCTTGAATGGGTAATTAGAAGAGGAAGTATATGTGGAGCAGCCACAAGGTTTTGAAGTGAAAAGAAAGGAGAATAATGTCTACAAGTTGAAGAAGGCTTTGTATGGCCTCAAGCAAGCACCAAGAGCGTGGTATGCAAGGATTGATGGATACTTTCAGGAAAATGGCTTCCAGAAAGAAGAATGATCCTACCCTTTACTACAAACAAGAAGGTATTGATATTTTAATCATAAGTTTGTATGTTGATGATCTATTGTATATGGGTGGTAGTTCTAAGATGAATGATAAATTCAAAGCTGCTATGATGAATGAATTTGAGATGAAAGATCTAGGCATCATGAAATATTTTCTAGGAATGGAGGTTTATCAAAGTAAGGATGAAATTTTCATTTGTCAGACAAAGTATGTACAGGATATGCTAAACAAATTTGATATGCTTGATTGTCATACATCCCCTACTCCAAGTGTTCATGGAGAGGTGTTATGTAGAGGTGATGGTGTTGATTTAGTTGATGAGAAAACTTACAGAAGCATTGTGGGGAGCTTGATATTTCTAACCCACACAAGGCCTCATATTACATATTCAATTTCACTTGTTTCAAGATATATGACAAATCCATCTGAAATACATATGAAGGCAGCCAAAAGGATTTTAAGGTATGTGAAAGGCACTCTAAATTTTGGTATTCATTACTACTCTTTCGAAAAGTTTAATCTTGTTGGCTTTAGTGATTCAGATTGGGGAGGTAGTCTTGATGACCGTAAGTCCACATCTGGAAATTGTTTCTCTTTTGGTTCTGGTTTGATTACATGGAGCTCAAAAAAACAAAGCATTGTTGCCCTCTCATCCACAGAAGCGGAGTATGTTGCAGTTACCTTAGCAGGTACACAAGCTCTTTGGCTTAGAAAAATTTTGAAAGAAATTGGAGAAAAACAAGTTCAGCCTACAATGATTTATTGTGATAATGTAAGTGCCATCAAGTTAGCAAAGAATCGAGTTCATCACAACAGGACAAAACATTTTGACTTGAAATATCACTTCATTAGAGATTTGGTGCAGAAGAAGGATATTGAATTAAAGCATATAAATACTCAGCATCAACTTGCAATATATTCACCAAAGCAGTTGCAAAAGATCAGTTTTATTGAATTAAAGCATATAAATACTCAGCATCAACTTGCAATATCTTCACCAAAGCAGTTGCAAAAGATCAGTTTTTGGCAATACGAGATAAGATAGTAAATCCTCATTAATCATTAAGGGGGAGTGTTGGGAATAATGGTTAATTAGTTATGTAAAATGCTGACAAAGTAGCCAGCAGATTTTGTGTTCACTGCAAAATTAAAACAACAGATTGTTAGGATGGTCATTGCTGGAAAGTGCTGGAAATTAGCTGTAATGCCAGTAGATTTATTTCAGAGTTGATTTTAGTAATAGTTTTACTATATAAAAATGTAATTAATAGTTGAATTAATATATGATTACTATATAAAAATGTAATTAATAGTTGAATTAATATATAAGATTTACAACATTTCTTAGCTCACACAGTAACTGTGTTTTTTAATTGTTTTATCATTTTTTTTTATGTATTTTTTCTTCATAGTACTGTTGGCTTCTCAATTGGATTGAAATCATTCATTTCATATTCTAGAAGATTTGGCCTCCTCCGGTTGTTTTGTCCTTCGTTGAACATATTGAAGATGAGACCATCCTCAATGTCACAGAATCCTGGTAAGGGTTGAATTTGAAACTGAAAGAATGCTGTTATAATAACTAGAGAATGTTTGTTTTCGACCTGTTCAAATATATGGATCGTATATAAAATTCGTCTTTAATAAAACACTTAATCCTTACCTTAAAGCATTAAACAAAAGCTAAGAGCGTGTCGCTTGGAATAAAGTAACTGAAAATTGAGATTAGTACGAAGTGCTAGCAAACTTTTAACACACCTAAACTGAGATGTTAGGGATAAAACATTGTGGATGGATATCATCTTTAGTTTTGTTTCTTCCACGAAAATTCAGGAAAACGAATTTCTGATGAAGTATACCATGGTTTAGAATAAGCTGAACGCTAATGAAAATTTATCCGAAATACCAAATCTGTAAGAATGCCAAAAACTATATAGCACAATTTCTATGAAAGGTACCAAAGAAATTTTTAATGCTACAACTGTTGTTTGTCTACTACAGCTATTTCTCATCTGCGCCAGATTGAACTTTGAAGAACCGACTATACAGAAATAAGGAAAGTTTGCGTTCATTCAAAGCCACCGGCAGTCTACAGTCTTCAAGCAGATGGAAAATATTCACCATCAAATAGTATGACCTGGCTGACAAAATCTCTCTTCAGGTGATCCTGAAGATTGGTCGCATCCCAGACATCATTGTACAACTCGAACTGCTGAAAGTTTTCGAAGTCATCCACGCAGTGCCAATTTTCACAAAGGGAAATAAGATTCAGATTCCCCGACGACCCCTCTGATGGCTTCTCGGAAGATCGACAGAATTCTTCCGTTAAGTCCAGAACGGGGCTCGGAGGAATGCCGAGATCCTCATCTGAAGCCTCCAGGAGATAACATAGATCAACCCCCGAATCCGTATCTCGGGTTAGGCCTTCCTGGATGCTAGAAATATCAGTGGCCGCAGAATTATACCCGGAGTTAGGGGAAGGATAAGAAGTGGAACATGTCGTGGCAATCTCTTCCTCTAGGCTTCTCATGGCTCTGTTTACGAGTTCCTCACTGGGAGAGAATCCATCTTCTTCATCTTCTTCTGCTAAAGTTTGATTTAATTGCAGTAGATGAAGAAACCCGTCTGTTTCTTCACCGTGAAAACGTTTCCGCTCCTGGACGTCTATAGAATCCGGAAGAGCCTCCAGATCACGGCCGCGTTTCCTGAGCAGCGCCTGAGTCATGGTCGAGAGACGGGACGGAGATCCGAACACGCAAGACAAATGTGTTGCAAGGAGGAGAGGATGATGCTTGTTTGTCTGCAGAGAAGGGCTGGTCTTTCTTGTTACGATAGTAGCCGAGAGCAAGATTAGCTATATATAGTGTTTAGACTCTTAATGGTACAAGCAAGGTGAGCAAAATATTTATATTTTTAATTGTGTTTTGGTTCAAATACTGTGAATGGTAAAGGAGTTGGAGACGGCTAGCATGACTCCTCCCTTCCAGGATGTCCACCTATTTAAAATATTTCTAAAATGTCTTCTTCACGACAAAGCTGTCCATTTTTGAATGCTGGAATGCTTTGGGAAAGCAGATTCCAGTGACCAACTGGCCGGATAAGACACTTTTACCAGTCTTTTTAAACCAGCGATTAAGCTTCGGGGTAGGTATGTGGTTATGGCCGACTTGTCCTGCATCACTTAATAAACCTCTCCAGTTTTACTAATCTCACAGATCTGGGGAATGGTGATTTGCTGGGTGGATTCACCATCCAACATTTGTAGTGGTTGGACGGAGGTGATAACATGTGATACGACGAAAATGAAGTAATTTATTCTATTGGCAGGCAATCCCGCTTCATATAAAAAATACAATTATTATAACAAAAGGAAAGACTCGTAGATTTACCTTTTACATTCACACGAGGATGTGCTTCGAATTTGGCTCGACAAAGTAGGTATAGATTTAAGTATTATTACAAAAGGAAAAAGATTGTTGTATAACATTATAGACTAGGCTGCGTATAGAATCTGGTTGATTGGTTTGATAATCCTTATTTCAACCAAATTGCTTTTTTTTTTTTTTTTTTTTTTTTAATTTTGAATCCATAACTTAAAATAGAAAAAGAGAAGAGCAGCGTAGACAACCAGAGAAGATCGATTATTAACGGAAAGTCTCCTCAAGCGTTGCTTTAAATTCAATATAGTGTCCACTGTAATCATTTTAAATATTCAATATAGTGTCCATTGTAATCATTTAAAATAATTCTAGCATCGAAATGGTTGTTAAAGATTCCTCGTGAATTGCCTTAACATCAATAAAGAGTCCACCGTAATCTTCTAAGAAAATTCCAATGTGACAAGGTAGTTTCTAACAGATGAATTTGGAAAATACTTTTTTCTCATAGATTCAGATGGACCATTACAGTTTGTAAACCAGAGGGTCCCATTTACTTTGAGAAAAGCGAAGTACATGCTTTATGGAATGTGACACCCCCAATTCGAGTGGCGGCCATACGTGGGAACTTCCCGCACTTGTAAGATACGAATCACATCCAGCCTCTTTATAATTAATATTCAATGAATTTTAAACCAGTGGTTTATGCTGTCATATACAGCGGCAGGTCAGAAGCTCGTGACCATAGAAAAAGAACAGACTATTTTAGAGGATTCCTATGACACCAAGCTAAAAGATATCGCTGAAATCATCATCTTGATGTGTAAGACGTGCGAACTTCGTGTACATTTTAAACTTTCATTCACGCGGATACTTGACAAATCCGCCTAGAATGAAAAATGATTAGTTTAGATGTTCGTTCCTTGAAAAAGTTGTCAATGACATCAAGCACAGTTGTCATTCTTAATTTTCAAATTGTATTAGAATTAGCATAAATATGGATATGGTTCATGTAGGTTGATTAATGTTTTTAATGAGTAATGTGACACATGTTACTAAATTTTGTAATGGGACAAACATTATGTGTAATCATGGTAATTTTTGTCTAATTTTGTTTGTAACACTGTAACATGTAACATGAGGTTATATTCATCACATTGAAAGGTTGGTTTATGTTTGAGACATTCCAAAGAGGAAAGTTTGGTCAATTTTTTCTGAAATAATTTCAAATGAAGCTTTTATTTTGTTAGGAACATGGAAACATTTTTTGAATCGAGGCGAACAGCGTTTTATAGTTAGAGGAAAATTAGAACTTTAACCTAGCTTAATTAGGTTAGAGGTAAATTAAAACATTATCATTATTATGAGAGTCACATTTTATAATTCAGTATGGGTGAGATGTTTAAGTTTGTCCATGCTCAATGCTTAATGTGTAGTTGACACATGAGCAATAAAAAATATTTAATCAATACAAATTAATTTCTACCTTAAAAAATACAATAACCCTGGTATAAAAAACTAAAAATTAAAAATTGATTAATACAACGAGAGATTAACTAAATTCTTTCTCTTTGGATTTGTTAAACTTCTTCGCACTCACTTGATTTCTATATATTTGGGCTTGCTCCACTTAAAAGTAAATAGGTTGTAAATAATAATAATACTATTTATGATTTTGTGTGAATGTGAGCTATTCAAATATATTTGTGATTTTGCGTTTAGGATTTCCTTAACTTCATGATTCTATTTTATTCTATAAAATAAATAGCCATATATTTGTTGGCAAATAACAGTAGTGTTGTGAAAATGACATAGATTAAAGTAAATTCTAAATATTTGTACGTAAGACCTAACCCAATAGGATAAATGAGATAGACTATATGTTCCAATAAAATTTTTCCTTTTCCAACCCTCTTTATTTTCTTCGGGTAAACTCAATCGGTTATGTAAATGATGAAAGATAAACTCCGGACTTGGACAACCCAAGCTTAGTTATGAAATTACTTAAACTTAAATGGATATGTGAAAAAACCCACAAGTTTTGATTTTATCTTTCTTTAAACGTTATTTATCTTTTTAAAAATTCCGAATATTATATATATATATATATTATATATATATATATATTAAATTGAATTTAAATATTAAGTTTGATATATTAGGATATATATTAATGTCATAAAAATAATATAATATATATATATTTATGATATAAAGAGTTTACTATAATATTTATTTTAATATATTATAATATAATGCACGAATATTGAGTTTCAAAGTTATGGATATTAATATTATAATATATAATGAAGCAGAATGAGAGATCGATAGATATGGAGAGAGCGTGTATGTGTTTGGGGTGTGATAGAGAGACAAAAAAGAGAGATGGAGGGAGATATAGATATAAATGTTGGGGGAGAGGGAAGAAGAGAGAGACATAGAGAGAGAAGGAAACAAACTCTTTTATCTTATGAATATTTTAGTTTTTCACTAATGTAGATGCATTGATATCAATGAAGAAGTTGATTCCAAATCCTATTTGATTGATCGTATATGATG
This sequence comes from Pinus taeda, assembly GCA_000404065.3. NCBI lineage: Eukaryota > Viridiplantae > Streptophyta > Pinopsida > Pinales > Pinaceae > Pinus > Pinus taeda. Next base: position 37,802 of record APFE030561515.1, on the reverse strand, counting down.
CATTGATTTTTGTGTAGTTATTATTATTATTATTTCTTATCCTATTCGATTACTTGCACTAGATGCATTGATTTTAGTGAAGTTGATGATTTCTAATCGTATTTGATTGCTTGCACTAGATGCATTTATTTCAGTGTAGTTGATTTTTAATCTTATTTGATCTCTTGCAATTGATGCACTGATTTAAGTGTAGATCTTGATTTTTGATTTGATGTAGCTAGATGTATGATGTACATAATTTCAAAGTAATTAGATTAGTAGTGTGCATTGATTTCACTCTAAGTACAAAAAAATATTGATGATGTGCATTGATTTCTGTGTTATGTTAATTCAACCATAAATAAAATACTTGAATTTTCATGTTGCCAGAAATGTTTGCTTCTTGAATTTATAACTATTTTTAATTGACTACATTCTTATTATTCCAATTTTCCAACACTCACCATTGTTAGTCACTTTGCATTCAAATTAAGTAATAGGAAACAACAACAATTTAAAATTACTTGGGTTTAGCACTCCATAAGTCACAATGATTCACTTTAGAGAAAGCTACTATTAATACTAGAGAGCAAGAGAGACAAGGTATGCCATTTACTACAATAGCTCAAGTTAGAGATTTGAATGTTCTACAATTTCAACTACATTTTCATACGATGGATATGAAAAGCTGGAAAGACTAATATGTGTGACAATAAGAACAATAGAAGAAAATAGTTTGAAATTGATCACAATAAATACTATTTGTAATTGACAATATTATTATTATTCACATTTTCTATCATTCAACATTGTCACATTATTGCTTTGCATTAAAAAGAAAAATTAAAGAAAGAGATAAAATAAAAAGTTTATGTGATCATGCAAGACTAAAACTAGCCTTGATCCATCTTAGGTCTGGATCTATCAGGCACTGAGAGGGATCATATATCTGGAGGTGAAAACCTTTCCTCAAGTTTTGCACTTAAAAAAGAGGTTTGCATCCCAAGAGATTGATCCCTCTTGACACAGTTAAGATGGATCCATGCTAGCAGAGATGGAATTTGACGGGCATTTTGCCCGTCATAAGGCTTTTTGCACGTATTTGATGGCTAGAATTTGTCATTGCCCGTTTTGAGTGACGTGCCTGGAAGAGTAAAAGACGGATTTTTGACGTTTGGAACTTTTTCCAAAACGTTTTTACGCACCAAACGTTCTTACGCGGCAAGTTTTTTCACATAACAGGGTATTTTTTGGGCAAGTCTTTTTAATTGAAAATATGCTTAATTCTAATTCTAAAGCCGACATGAATTATGTGGGGCATGTATGATATACGTGGGCTTTACATGTAATAAAGGGAGGTCGTCCATGAATAAGCAACCCCCTTAAAATGATGAAGGAAACATATATATATGAGTGAAGGAAGAGCTCATTTCACTTATCGACTTTCGCTTGAAGAGCTCTTCGCATAAGAGACAAGGGAAGTGCGAAGGACGAAGGGGATATGCGCAATCCTCATGCGCATAAAGACTAAGGGACTTCGCATATTTCAGATTGGTTTATGTGGAGTATTGGCTCGGTTAAGGAAGGTTTATACACGGGTATGCAGAATTGTATGAGCGAGTGGAGGCCGCTCTTGGCAAGGTGCAGATTGAATGGTAATTTTTTAATCAAAACTTTTTTAGTGAAGGGTTAATTTATTATGAGAACATCACTCTTGAAGGGCAAAATTTTTAATATAACGTTTCTTGACGGGAAGCATAAGGACCTAAAACGTAAAAAAAAAATTGTATGACGGGTAAAGAGAAATCCAATTTCCTACCCTGAGCAAGTCAATGAAACAATAAATACATTATATCAGTGGGAGGTATAATAATATGGTATATTCATATATGTGTCTACTATCATCTAGAGTGTTAAAGATAGTTATTTATTCTTGTATGTAGAGCCGTACAAATTTAGATTGTGGGTTAACTAGTGTGAGTGAATTAATTTAGTGAACTGAGTGTGAATTAGGTCTAATTCAATCTTATATTTGGTCAAGTCAAATTTAGTGTATGTTTGCATGTTGAAGTTATTTTGAGTGGGTCACTAATTGAAAACGTATAAATACCTCTCATCGGGTTTATTATAATCTATCAAGTTTTTATGATCAATAGAAGAGTAGAAATTCATGTTGTTTTGTCTGTCAAATTTGTGACTTTACTCTTCTACCTTTCCAAAAAAAAAGTATCAAAGCAAGGAAAGAATACAAGATCTGAGGAGCTTGCAGAACCTTCAAAAAAATAGTTAAGTGAAGAAGACTCACATTTTTTTTGAAAAATCGCTTTGGAGAAGTGTCGCAAGTTTAAAGTTTAAAAGGCTCAAAAACAAGGAGAGACAAGTTATTTTGAAGCTATTTTGAGTGAGTCGCTAATTGAAGTTATTTTGCATGTTGAAGTTATTTTGAGTGACTCACTAATTGAAAAAGTATAAATACCTCTCCTTGAGTTTATTATAATCTATCAAGTTTTTCTGATCAATAGAAGAGTAGAAATTCATGTTGTTTTTGTCTGTCAAATTTGTGACATTCCTCTTCTACCTTTCCGAAAAAATTGTATCAAGGTGAGGAAAGAATGCAAGATCTGAGGAGCCTGCAGAACCTTCAAAAATATGGTTAAGTGAAGAAGAATCACATTTTTTTTGGAAAATCGCTTTGGAGAAGTGTCACAAGTTTAAAGTTTAAAAGGTTCAAAAACAAGGAGAGACAACCGCAGTTGTAGAGTGCAAAGCGTGTGACAAATTCACTATCATAAGTTGCGACAACCACCCTTCATTAAAAAAGGC
>APFE030561515.1:0-30000 GCA_000404065.3 Pinus taeda | reverse complement strand
CTTTAGTAGGTTATTGATTTTTCCTTGGTTCTTTGTTCATACACACACCGAATCAGTTGCCACAACCAGAAAACACCCAATGCTTCTCTTCTCTTCAATCACATACGCATACCCAATGTACATCACAACACATACACCCACACATGGCGCAAAACACTGTGCAATACACACTTACACCTAGTATACAACACAACACATATAACTACACTTAGTGTACAAGACAACAAATGCACCTACACCCAGTGTATAACACAACACATACTCCTACACCTGGTGTACAACACAACACATATACATGCATGGATTACAACACAATAAATACACATGTCATGATAGTATGACTACACAATACCACATGTGCACAACACAACAAGTATGATGTGTACACTATACCACATGTACACAACACCACCTGCGAAATGTGTACAAAGAACCACATGTACACATCACCACTTGCATAATGTGTAGACAACATTAGATATGCATGACATCACCTACACATAATGTACACAACACCACCTCCACAGTGTTTGTACAACATCACATTCACACAACACCACACTTACATAGAAACACATGCATGACCTGTACATAGTGTCACATGTACATAACACCACATGCACACAACACCACATGTACAATCATGCATATAACACCATATGTACATAGCACCACATGTACATAAAACCATATGTAAACAACACCGCATATCTAATATGTGCACAACACCATATGTAACTAGCACCGCATATCGAATATGAACACAAGATCACATGTACACAACACCTCATATCCAACATGCACAAAACACCATATGTACACAACATCACATATAAAACAGGTACACAATACCAGTATTGAACATCAAGAGACCACACTATATCTAGCAAGCAACCTAGCTTCTAGTCCCTTTCCACTATTCATGCTTTTCCTAGCATGTCACAGGTCACACTTCTTTCATTCTTCTTGTGTATCCCTCAAAATTACTTTGCATGACATAAACATAAGAATATTATAAGCACATAATATAAATTCATATTCACATGATACTAACCTCATAGATCTTTCACGGCTACGCTTCCCAGTTGATTCTTCATAAGGCTAAAAACCTCTTCATGCCATTCACCAGCATAAGAAATCATTCCTCCATAAGCATGATCCCTGATGAACCTATCAAATAATAACATAAATACATCTAAATATTAACATAAAAAAATCATAATCACAGATGACATTTTCAAAAAACGACACACATACATACCTTATTTATACATATAAACAATAGCATAAAAAAATCATCATCCCTAACAACCCTATTAGACAATAACATAGATACATATATATACATGTAATCATCAACATAATCATGATCAAAACATAATTACCAGATATCATAAGCTCAAGGTTAAAATAACTCTCATTATCTATGCATATCATGCACAACATTGAAAAAATAATCCCCAATATAGACAAGGCATGTAACACCTCAAAACTATTCACTTTACATTTCTTGATTATCTTTCACATGACTGTCCTACCACCATCTACTTATTCCAATGGACCTAAACCATCCAACTGCCCCTCATATTCTTACTTTCAGCTACCCTTTACTCATGTACCATGCTTCATCAAGGTCTTACATTACCTATTGAGTTCCATACAACTCTTCCTGAGCTCCATCAACTTTCCTCTTTCAGCAACCAATTCCCAAGACCCTAAAAACATAACAGGACAGAAAAAGAAACAAACAAGAAGAAAACCATGAACAAAATATAGTGATACAACATCACAACATAGTGGCATGGCCATGCACCATACATAAACAAGACTACAAATCAAGTGAAAAAAAATCGCAATGCATCGAAAACACAAAACTAGCAAAAATCACCATGCCTCAACCCCATGTGTTCCCAATACTTCCAGGGTAAATTTCAACGTGAATCTTCTTCAAGATTTCATGGCAGTCCCTTTTTCATGCAATCCCTTACATCATATTTCCATAAACACATAACGGTTGGTTCATAAATAAATATAAAAATATGTGATTTACCTTACCCTGTTCTGCCAAGCATGCTGCCTGTAACTGAGCACATACATGTATCATCTCTCAAGGGAATCTAATTCCTTGAAAAATCTAGCCATAACTAAAAACTAGTTGTTATAACTTTCAAATACATGTTCATGAATGTAGCACATATCCACATAATGCAAGACAAAATCAAGGTTAAGAATACTTCCTGTATCCATGCAAAGCACTTGATTATTTGGTACATAACTAAAGGAATTCTCTCTCAATTCCTTTATTTTACCTTTTACCTTGTTGTAATTGAGTTTTATTACTTGTTATCACATCACCCAACAATTAGCTATATAGATAAATCAATTGTTTCCTTGTCACGCTAATGCAAACCATGATTCTCTGCAACCATTCTCACATGTGATTGACATGTTCCAAGGATCAAGACATTGTGTATATTAATTTGAAACTAGCGTTTATCAAGACTAGCAACCATGGCATAATCTGCAATCAACTCACAGACATTAATCATAATACTAAAACTATCACCCACTTAGACTCAAGAGTATATCAATTGGCTCGGCACATATGTGTTAGTACAACCATCTTAAATCAAAATCATGCAATATTACAAAAATGTACTCATATCACACAATTAACTAACATTCAAGCAAGCTATAAACATACCATGTTAGACAAACCAAATAGATGACATAATAAAATTCATACCTCAATGTATGTGACGGGAGGCTATCACATATGCACAAGTCAGTCCCGATTAGTATCATGCAATATCACAATTACACTGACTCATACCTAAATATCATGACCATAAACATATGCACAAGCCAATCCAGAATAAGACGATACATATAACATCAATATCTCAACTACAATAACCATAATCATCATGTGCATTACCGCAATGCATATGACACAAGTCACTATTATTCCTCGCTATCTAAGACATGTTCATATGACTTAGACTGATAAACTAGCATCTATCATGCATGTAACAACAACAACAACAATAGAATGAAAGGCATATACAACAATAGAATTGTAAGGAAGGACAACTTGGATCTCCTAAGTTAGGATCCTCTTCTTTTTCTATCTACACATCATCAACCATTACACTTTAGTTTCTTTTCTTGGGCACAATACTATGAGGAAGGACAACTAAGACCTCCAAAGTTAGGAGCCTCTTCTCTTGCTTGCCGCATCTTGAACTAGAAACTTTTTAGTTTTAGAAGTTATTTGTAACATGCATTTCCTTTCTTTATTTACATCCTAAACAAACCTTCTAAAACATTTGCATCTGAGGTCACATATATTTTGGTTTGCTTCTAAGTTTACGAAACCCCCCGAGTTGACATATTAAAATAAGAAGGGATTTAAAATAACATTAAATCACCTAACATTTTTGACACCGTTTTCAGTGAAGAAAACTTAGATGTAATTAAGTTAGAAGGATTGTTTAGGAATCATTTCCATTTTAAGGATACCTAAATTTAGGAATTAGGAATTTAAGTTAGAACAAATATTTTTATTCGGCTTGATTTATAGAAAGCTAACCCATGTTGAAAGGATAACTTGGTGACAACAAGATCTTAATAACATGGGGAAGTGTATATAGGAGTTAGCTTTAAATCCCATTTTTAGCTGCATATGTAAGGCATGATAATAAGGGTGCATAAATTTCAATCAATATTTCCACTATAGGTATTTCAAACTAATCCATTTATGGACATAAGATCTAGAATGATGTTCAAGATTTTGGAGGACAACCAAGATAATGATGAATACATTGAAGATTGGTTTCAAAAGGTGATGAAGCTAAAACATATTCTCCAACAAATCCTAGCATTTAAGCCAAATGTGCAATTGATCTCTCATATCCTTGCAAACATTCAGGTATATTTTTCAAATTTGGATGTGAGCATACTAGAGATTTTGATTCGTAAATGGCTTCATTGGAAATATTCCTTCATTTCAAAAAAATAAGAATCTCTTTCTCAAAAAAGAGTAGGATAGAATAGGAAAGTAAAACAAGCTTGGAGAGTTTTTGATTTTCAAGTTTGATTTAATTTATTTTCTTGGAAATTTTGTGGTGTAGTAAGAGCCAGCAATTTACTAACCCTTGGCAGGAAAAGTTTGCAAAAAAACAAACGACTGTGAACGAGGAGCACAACTGAAGGTGTAAGAATGATAGTTTCAGGTAAGAGATTGATTCTTTTCATTTTATTTTTTGCATCCAGATTTTTAAAAGAGAGTAATCAACTAATAATAAATTGAGTATGCTCTCTTCCTATGCTTTGTGTGCCCTAGAGGATCATAAAAAGTTTTTTCATGTTAGTATATCTTTTGTTAAAAAAAAATTGATTCTTCTCTTTCATTATTTGTTTAACAACAAAACAGATCTCCTATACCAAACTTCTTCTCCGACTATCTTCAAAAGGACGAACACAATAGATTGCGAAGCTAAGACACCAATGTCCCAAGAACCAGAAGAGATGAAGGAGATGCAAGATAAAGGAAGCTGGAAGACCGTAGAGAAAAAAAGAAAGCTACAACACCAATCTCACCAAGAAAGACGAGGAACAAGACAATTAAAATCTAAGAAAATGATAGGTCTAATAGACCAATTTGGTCTCAGTGGACGTTAACCACTATTATAATCATCATAATATATATATATATATATATATATATATATATATATATATATATATATTTATATATATATATATATATATATATAAATGAAGCACATGTAAATTAAAAAAAAAAAAAACATTTTTTTGGATAGATTATTTTAATAATTAAAAAAATAATTTTAATAAATAATAAAAAAATGAGAAAAAAATTGTAATAAATTTTTTTAAAGAAACAACAAAAACGCTATTGGCCCATGGCCTGATCACACACACAACTAGAGACCGACATATATAAAGACCAAAGGAGGCTCATGCATATGCGTGAGGCTAGCCTTTGGCTTGGCCATGTGCATATGTGCATGCCTCTAAATGGCCAACCAGATCCAACAGCCAGCAGCCAAGGCCAAGGCCACGACCATGCAATGGCCCAGCCAAACTTCCAAGGGTGCAACCCTCCTGTTACAATGAAATTTGTCACCATGACTATCTGCAGTTAATATGGCTCCATCAATAGTCATATTATCCTCCTTGTTAAGCCTAATACCTCTGCTCTTCATGTCAAGCTTCAAAAAAGAGAGAAAGTCACTAAAAACATGTTTATCTCTGGGTACGCAGGTTCTCTCTACCTTGCCTCTCTAGTGACACCTCCAACGACCGGTCAGTCAAGCCACAACCAACGAAGTCACGACCCATTCAACCAGCTGCAGAGCAATGGCCAATGACCCAACAGCATTGCCAAGCTGCAAAGAAAAAAATCAATCAATAAAATTAAAAGAAAAAATAATAAAAATAAGAAATTTAATAATTAAATAACAAAAAAATAATTATAAAAAAAACTTGGTAGTGTAGAAATTTTAAGAAATGATGCTTTCTCCATACTTACAACTTGCAACAGATATATATATATATATATATATTTATATATAATATATATATATATATATATATATATATATTATATATATATATATATCATAAACATTTCCCAAACTTTTATAGAATAAAAATTAGTTTAAAAGATCCACTTTCTGGGAAAAATGATAAGCTCAAAAGATATGAAAAATGATTTGGCAAATATTTTGGAATCTCATTTCCCTAAAAATATTGGAAACGATGAATTCCAAAGATATGAAAAATGATTTGGAAAGTATTTTGGAATCATATTTTCCTATAAATCTTGGATTTAGATTGGCCACTTTGTCAAGTTGTTGTTTCAATTTTCATTTTTAGAATAATTAAAATTTCCAAAATTCTATTAAATTCATAAATGTGACTTGTGATCTATTGGTAACTCATTCAAATTGCATAATGGAGGTCATGAGTTTAAATCTTTTTAGGATTGGAATTTGTTAATTATTCTACATTTTTGACATAACATTAATTAAACAATAGATTTTCCACCACATGGCAACACAACATTGGCCAATATTCCACATTCATTGCCACATCATTAGTCAAATAGTCAACATGTCACATCATCTATTTTCCATGTCACCCATTGCCAGATCACTATTACACAGTCACCCTCCATCTGCCAGCTCGTTTTTCAACACTGAAAATGGATCAAGAAGAAGAATGATAAGGGTTCTTCATCTATAGGATTATTTTTTTGCAAAATTCCTTGAAGAGAATCATGTAGATGGACGATTTAATCCTGTAGACATTCTCTTTTGTTTCATAAATTATTTCTGTATGATCATGTTTCTTTGAGTCTTGCAGGTATAGAAGACAACGACATCACAAAATAGAAAATTTAATGTCATGACTCATCCAAAGAAGATTGACAGGATGTTTAGATGCAACAAGGGCGCAATCCTACAACTGAGAAACCTCATGACAATCTTCACTGTTTCACCCAAATTTCAAATCAGCCTAACTTTCTCATACGACATCGGATTTCGACGATTCAAGAATTGTTGGAAATATCTCTACGAGATCTACATAATGAGAAATTTATCAATAGATTTTGAAACAAAAAAAGAATGAATAAATCACTGACAAGACACAATAGATAACCGTAGGCACTAGTTTCGATACAGGTAAAAATTCATTTGGTTTTCTTTCGTGAATTTATTTTATTAGTATTGATTCTCAATTTTTTGTGTAAATTTAATTAATATAGATATTTATCACATCCCTCTTTTTATAATCTTACATTCAGTTCGAGAAGAAGTACTAGGTTTTTTGCAGGTTCCATGTCGAAGAATAGATGACCATAACTGAACAGTGTGTCTCTCAAAGACCACATTCATTCGACAAGAACATGATCAAAGCAACATCAAAGATGAAACATCAAAGCATGAGCATATGATGTCAAATCAGATCCAACAATTTAGATATTTTAGATGCCAGTCTCACCATTGCATTCCTCCTTCTTCAGTCAATAAAACCTTGATCTCATTTTCCTTCACTGCTCATTTTCTTTCACGATCGTTTTCTTACCTTTCTTTCACTAACTTGTAACCCACCAGTAAAATCATTCAACTCCTCTACAAATTTGATTCATTCTATTTCGTTTTCATTTTTCCAAATAAACCTTGATCCACTGCAAAATTTCTCATCCATAATCGTTCAAAATTATTGTTTCATGCTCGAGTTAGATGATGGAGGATTCTATAAGGCCTCCCTTCTAACAAGTCTTGGCCTATCGACATTAGCACATTATCTAGGTTCAAGGTTAGAGTCCTTATCAGTACCTTGAGGCTTGTATGCATTAATGAAAAGTTTTGTCACTGAAGATCATGGGAACACGCCAATGTCCCTTGATTATTAGATCTTGCAATTGACTTTATATCAACTCATATATTCACACTTCCCAAGATGTACTTAGGTACCTTGGCACTCATTGACGTTAATGGTGAGCTTGCCTTGCATTGGTTGATGACATTCATCAATGGTCAGTAATCCAATGACTTCTCTTCATGCTTGACATTGACACATTTATTCGCATGACTAGAATTGTACCACCAGGGTTTGTAATGATTGAAGACTTCATCATTTCAGCAGTTTGCAACAGGAATCAATTTGTAGCGACAACAATAAGGATCCCAATCCTTTCATCAACAGAAAGAAAACAAAGAACCGGATCAAATTCCTTAGTTTACATACTATATTATCCAACACCATCATCCACTACACTCTTCAGTTTTCACAACTCATCCACATTGAAGGTAAATGAAGGTATGTGGTTTTTTAATTTTTAGTCATACAATTCCTTAGAATTCTAAAATGTAACTTTAGAAAATTGCTCACTCTCTTTTTCACGTTGCCATATCTTTAGTTGGGGGGAAGGGACATCATTTCATATTCACATGTCATACACTATCACACATTTTCATTTCATTCCAACTCACATATGCTTCTAAATTGACTATTCTTGCAGTATGATTCCAAAAGGTTATATGCTTTTAAAATTATCAATTCATTGATAAGATATTATATGACTTGAAAAAAATTCTAAATGTTTTCATACTCTTTCATGCAACAAGTAAAATAAAGCATTGTTAGACAAGAACCATTTCTTAAAAAAATTTGGTTGTCACACAAGAACCAACCATAAAAAAATATATGTTGCAGCCAAATCTATTACAAAAAGAAAAAATATAATCAAGTAAAGTTTAGAAATAATCTATACAATTCAAATCTCAAAAAAAGAAAAGTAGTTCAAAAAAGAGATCAACTCATGGACAAGTGAATCAATGGAATAGTTGCATGAGGACATGCAACAACTTCAGTTGGGAGTATGTTGAGTCTCAAAATTATCATCCATATTTCCATCATTTCATAACTATTTAACCCTTATTTCATATCTCTCTAGCCTACAACCCTACATCAAGTGACCATGTTCATGATTATATGGGTTAGGATCCTTGTTTTCCAAAGTTATTTAGTTTATGTATTTAAAGTGGATTTATTATTAAAAACTAGGAAATTAACATGGTTTCATATACCTATATATGTGTTATGAGTTTTGTGACATGTGTAGGCTTTTTTTGAGGTTCTAGCAGTGTCTTACTTGGCCTCCCAAGATCAAATTCGAATTTCAACTCAAGAGGTGGACCATATTCCAAGGAGAAGGATCTTGAAGATATTTATGTGTCATAGGATTTGTATCTAGCATTTAGGGATAAGTTGAGACAAGTATGGATCTAGTAGATATTTCGGGGATCTGCATTTATTGAGTAGATATGCCTAATTCATGTATAAATAGGAGGGAATCATTCAAAGGAAGCTAGAATTAGTCAGATAATAATTACCATCAGGTTTATGATTCTTCATTTAGCATGAATAATATCATTTTCTCCAAATCATGAGTTACGAGTGTTGTTTGATTAATGAGATGTGATAGTTGTACAAGTGTCCTCGTTGAGGAATGAAAGCCCCCCATACCAAGGCAAGTACACTTCGTTCTAAGATTTTTATATTTGTGCATATGCTAGTTTAGTTCTTCGTGTTTATTATATTCATTTGTTGTAAATACTTGTAAATATCTGTAATGTGAATTCATTTTATGGTCACGTGTTAAGTTAGAGGTGTGAATATTTCTTATGCTTGTTGGATGATTCTTGATTTAATTATAATATACATATGAAGGGACAAACAAGGGTTTAAGTTAAATTCTCCTTCTATCTAATCATGAACAATAATTGAAATTCATCCTCTTTTCCTTGTTTGATTTATTTATGAATCTCTAGTTTTAATGCAATCATAATAATGATGGAATAGAATTGTAAGGAAGGACAACTTGGATCTCCTAAGTTGGGATCCTCTTCTCTTGCTATCTACACATCATAAACCATTGCACTTTAGTTTCTTTTCTTGGGGACAATATTGTGAGGAAGGACAATCAAGACCTCCTAAGTTAGGAGCCTCTTCTCTTGCTTGCTGCAACTTGAACTAGAAACATTTTAGTTTTAGAAGTTATTTGTAATATGAATTTCCTTTCTTTCTTTCCATCCTAAACAAACCTTCTAAAACAGTTGCATTTGGGGTCCCATATATTTTGGTTTGCTTCTAAGTTTACCAAACCCCCAGGTTGGCATATTGAAATAACAAGGGATTTAACATACCATTAAAACACCCAACACTCTAATACCAAACTATGGTATTAGATATCACCCAAAGAGATTGAAACCCTCTCTAATACCACCCTTTAAGACCCCCTCCAACATTTACCCAGTTTTAGTAGCCTTTGAGGGTAATCATGAAAGGTAGAGCTACTATGACATGAATCAACCTCCTAAGAACAGTTAAGGAAGTGGAATCGACAAATTGAAACTTCATTGACCTCCCTCAGGAGCTATAGAACCCCGAGGAGCCAAAAAACTACTCTAGGTGTCCAAACCTTGAGACAACTTGCTTTTTTAGTGATCTAGGCCCGTAATCACATGCATAACAAGGTGTCCATGTGTCTCTAGTCCTCCGTTCATATGCATAAGCCTACATAGAAGTGAATGCAATCCCAATTTCTAAGTTCTTAGCCTGCGACCCCAGAATCAATGCCCCATTTTTAGGTCATGTCTCAAGAACACTACCCAAAACTTAATGATACTTTATAGAATGATATATAACATCAATACAAATCCATCCATAAAAAAATTAGTCAATAACTTTACCTAACCATCCCTAACCATGACAAACATTTTCTCAAACATATTGAGAACATGTAATATACAAGTCATGAATGCATATATGAACATAGGGCCCCTTAATTATTTTAGAATCGTTAAGAACGTCTAATGTTATATAAGAATAGTTACAATAACATATATTAGGTCATGCATTCAATACCCATTTATTTACCAATAAAAACATGACAAGAGGCATAACTAAAATCTGTCATAAAAACATGTTTATAACCAACATATAACCAGAATAATAACAATGATAGGTCAACCATCACAACCACAAATTAATTACATTTACTCATAAAATACAAGAGGAAATGAACTCGTATTAACATATGAAAAAGCCATGTACTTTAGGGACTTCCACATACCACCCGACAATAGATTGGGCTAACTCAAATATTTCTTTCAGCCAATCACCCCCTTGCCATTTTTCAAGCATGAATGTGGGACTCACAACAAAAAAACTAGGGCTTCCTCAGGCTTTACCGCAATCCCACCAAAGCAAGTCAAGGCAATCCTAGGCACGAAAGAAGCACCTACACAACCAGACTTTACTGTAATCATGCCATTACCGGTCAAGGAATTTTTAGGTCCAAACAAAGAAACATACACTATCATGATTTACCGCAATGCTTCCAAACCTGTCAGGAGATCACTAGGCCCTAAACAAGCTATGATGCCTCTATATTTTTTCACCAATACTTCGAGGAATTTTAGCATCTCCAACCTCAGGCTTTACCACAATTCTACCAGAACCAGTTAAGGGATTCCTAGGCCCTTAGGAATTTTCTTAAGACCACCTCACCTACTTCCAAAACCATTCAACAATCCAAAGAAAAAAAATGAAAGAACCCCATCACATGGTGGCTAAAATGGAAAGTCAAGGTTGAAACCATTGTCACATCTAGTAATACCCATGCCAATGAAATCAAGATAACAAAATACACACATTCATGTACCATGCATGCAAAAACTAGCAAGGAAATCATACATACAACTTGATGCTTATAAAGAAATCTAGTTGTATCTAATTGATCCAATATTTCCTTGCTCGATCCTTTCCTTTCTTTACTTTCTTTTCCTTCCCTTCCCTTCCTTTCTCCAATGATAGAGTGATCCAAGAATTCTCTAATTGTGCAAGAGTATGAGAGAATAGAGAGAGCATCAAGCTAAAACCAAGAAAAGTCAATGAACTGATCCTCAAAAGCCTTTTTATCATTGATGCCTATATTTTCTTCATTTTCCTCTATTTTTTCTTCAATTTTCCATCTCATGCAATTTTGTGACATTTTTCACCTTCATTTTTTCCTATTTTCATTTATTTCATAAATAAAATACCAATTAATGTGTTTTCTCCTTTCCAATGTCTTTGTGAATTTCCCCTTAGCCATAATAAACCAAAATGAATGACCACTAGGGTTTTTTGTCCAACATTCATCTTCGAATACGTGTCGCATGATCTGAGTCTTATTTTTTTCCTTTATTAACTTTATTACATGAAATTTGAAATCAGGGTTGTCACATTTAAAAGGTTTCAAAAAGGGGGTTTTATAAAAGTTTTTATTAGAAAGAGAATTTTATAAACTGGTTTAAAAATGTTTTTGCAAAGGAACATTTTGTTTCAATTTTTTTTAATAGAATTTTTTTAAATGGATTTAAAAGGTTTTTGCAAAGAGATTTTTGTTTGGATTTTTTTTTCAAACAAAAAAAGGATTTTTTGAAAATATTTTTTTGAAGGTTTTTTAATGATGAATTCATCAAGTTTCTAGCCACAGTTTCCGCCATTTACAGAAAAGAACTATGATATGTGGCACATTAACATGTTGACAACATTACAAGTTGATGATGTTTGGGAGAATTTCATGTTTGGATTTCTGGAACCAAGGGATGAAATAGAAGAACAAACCCTCATTGATGCAGAGAGGGAGCAATGGAGAAAAGACAAAAATAAGAATGCACAAGAATTGCATCTTATCCAACAAGGAGTCAACCAAACAATGTTCTAAAAGACTATGACCACGTATTCAACAAATATAACATGGGAGACTTTGGAAATGAGCTATAAAGGTATTACTAAAGTCAATATTGTTAAGTTGAAAAATGCTAGGAGAGATTTTGAAACTCTGGAAATGAAGGAATTAGAGGATATCGATTCATTCATGAATCAAGTTTTGACTTTCATAAACTAGTTAAATATTTGTGGTGATTACATTAAAGGTTAAATAATGGTTGAAAAGGTCCTCAGATCTTTGTCTAATAAGTTTATGTTGTACTAGAAGATATTGAATAATCCAATGATGCAACATCATTGAAAATTGATGAATTGATGAATTTATGGGATCACTTCTATCCCATGAGGTGAGGATAGAGAAAAGTAAGGATTCCACCTTAGAAACTACTTTTAAAAGTTAGGTTTCTATCTCAAGAGACAAAAGTCAAGGTAGAGGTAGACCGAGAGGCAGAGGACGAGGAGAAAGATCAGGTGCTCAGAGAAATGGAAGAGAAGAGTGGGAACAAGGAAGTGCAAGAAATCATATAATATTCAACAATAATCAAAGAGTCAATAAATCCAAGGTGAGATGTTATTATTGTAATAAAATTGGTCACTATGCACATGCTTGCAGGATGAGCATGTAACACCCTCCTCCCGCATTCACCCAACTTAATTGGTCTGCTGGGGTAAACATGTGATGAGAGGCTACTATTATGTGATTCATATCCCCATGTATAGTTAAGGAAATGGAACTGATAAAACAAAATCATTTTGACCTTCCACACATACTACATAACCTTCAGGAGCCAGCCAACCTTTCTAGGTGTCCAACCCTTGAGACAACTTGACATTTCACTTATATGGACCCTTAGTTGCTTCCATCAAAAGTCATGAATGGGACTGAGGCCATCCAAAGTCTCCCACAACAACTCATACTAGCGATTATGGACTTTTTCAGCCAATTCTTAGCTAGTGACCATGGATTTTGTTCCACTTTTTCAGCGCTAGGACTGAGGCCACTGTCCACAATGTTAACATTGGTATAAATACTTGATCGGACGCCTACTATCCATGACAAGAATTTTGTCAAAAATGTCGCAAATATGTAATATACAGTTCATAACCAGAAATTTGAGCATAGGGGCCTCATACTTATCTAATATTCATGAAGAAGAATTGTTTCTCTATCACAATAGTTGGATTATCATATATTAGGCCATATATTCATTTTACATTCATTTTCAAATCAAAACATAATGAGAGCTAGATATCAAGTCGGCCATAAAACATGTTGATAACAGACATATAAAAAGCATAAATAACAAGGATATAATGGCCATGAGAATCACATATGAACCAATCTATTTACACATGAAATATAAATAACAAAGATATATTATTGATGAATGCATAAACCAACAAGGTTTGGGACTTTCATGAACCACCTGACCATAGATTGGCTGAACCAAATATTTCTCTCAACCAATCATCCTAGTGCCATATTCCAAGCATGAATATGGGACTTACATCAAAAGAAATGCAAGTTTCCTCAGGCTTTACTGAGAGACCCACTAGATCAATAGGTGCTAAACAAGCATGGATGCCTCTAAATTTATCCACCTACATTGTGAGTAATTTGTTTCCCTCTTAGTCTCTAGGGTTTACCTTATATCTCGCCATTCACAGGTCTAGGATTCCTAGGACTAATCAAGACTCTGCCCTCCAACCTTTACCATATATCCCGCCATTCACCAGTTGAGGATTCCTAGGCCTGATCGAGGGAACACACCTCTATGCTTTACCATATATCCTTCCATTCAGTGGTCGATGATTCCTAGGCCCAACAAGGTGCTCAAATTATAGCTTTACTGCAATCCCACCTTCTCTGGTCTAGGGATTACTCAGCCTTGTGTTCTTCTTCAAAGACCACCTCACTCAATTTTGAAACCATCTGAGAGTCCATATTAACCAAATAAAAGAGAACCCATCACACCATGGCTATTTGGAAATGGGAAGGTAAGGCTTAAAATCATTGGCACACCTGGAAAAATCCATGCCAATGACAACAAGATAACCAAATACTCATATGCATGTACCATGCGTGCCAAATCTAGAAAGGGAATCACACATGAAAATCAATACCTGCAAGTAATCCCATTCTAACTACTTGATCCTACTCTTCCTTACTTCATCTTTTCTTCCCTTTTCCTTCTTTGTTCTTCCTTTACCTTCCTTGATCCAGTACTAGAGTGCTCCAATATTTCTTTAAATGTCGAAGAGTGAGTGAGAGAGAGAGATAATAGACAGAGAGCTCCAAAACTAAAATGAAAAAGGGTTATGAATTGATCCTTAGAAGCCTTTTTGTTAATGAGGCCTCTAATTCTTCATTTTTCCATTATTTTCCTTCATTTTCATTCTCACATGCAACCTGTGACCTTTCACCTTCCTTTTCTCCTAATGTCCATTATTTTCATAAATATACTAATTAATGCCTCATGGCTTCCCAAAGCCTAAATTCCCTACCACCAAGGTATAAAAAACTAGTGGAAGCACAACTAAGGTGCGAGGGTCATCATGAGGGTGTGGTCCCTTATATGTTTTATGGAATGCAATTATAGGGATGCCAACGATCATAATAGAAATATACCCCAATCATTATCACATGCCATTCTTAACTAAGAACATTTGTCTTACCCCCGAACTACTTCTTACCATTTTATTGATTAGAAATATTGATAAACCCTTGGGATCGTGAGGGATCGGTCAACTGCTTTTCCATCATCGTTTGATTGGCCGTCTTATTCTATATAATAATTGTGGGCTAGTGATTCTATCACCGAACTTATACGCAAAATATCTTGTCTTAGCGATAGTAAACCAAATGAACAACCACACTAGGATGTTTTTCACAACATTCATCTTAGAATATGTGTCCCATGACCTTGGTTATTATTTTTCCTTTATTAAATTTATTATACGAATTTTGAATAGGGTTGTTACAAAACTCTCTCCCTTTAGGGGAACACCATATTTATTGTTCATTGACACCTACAAGAAGCAAAGCTGTTGAGAAGAAAAACATACTACCCATGGAGCTTTCTAAATTAGCTTGTTTTAGTATTTACAATAATCAACCTGTTGAGAAGCAAACCAACAAGACAACATAACAGCACAATGTCCATAATGACATGATAGCCATACTACTTATTGGAACTTTATAACACATCCCATGCTGGTATTTGCATCCATATGCATACATACATATACCAAAACATCACACCAAAACATAAACCAAAAATATTCACTCAACCAACGAATTTAGAATGATACATAGCTCGGATCTGATCCACCTTCTCCCATGTAGCTTCATCGAGCCAAAATTTCTACCGCTACACTTTAACCTACTCAATTTCTCAGTTCCAGAGCGTGTGTATATTTTTCTACAATATACATTGAGGTTATGAATGGAATTCTCCATTTGGATACACTTGCAATACAAACCAGTCAACCTCATGATAAACATCTCTAACATACTTCTTAAGCAACGACACATGGAAAATATCACAGAATTTCATTGTCGGAGGAAGTACGAGTTGATAGGCTACTATTCCAATCCTCTCATGAATATTGAAAGGCCCACAAAACTGAGGTTCAACTTGGCACATGATCCAATCCTCACAGAGCTCTTCTTTGGCTTGATGCAGAAGTAAACCTCTTCCACAACTCAAAACTTCTTAAACAACTTCTTTGGCTTCATGCAGAAGTAAACCTCTTCCCCAACTCAAAACTTCTTAAACAACTTATTTGATCTGCATAAATTTTGCTAGCATGTCCCATGTTTCCTTTAGATTTCTCTTAATACCCTACATTTCCTATTCCATCTTAGCCAACATGTTTGGTCCTATCAATACCCTGTTCATTGGATCACTCCAAGTTATGGGAGTATTACAACTCTCCCCACATAATTTCTTAAATGGACTCATCCTTAGTGAGTCTTGATCCCCATTTTTATAGGAAAATTTAACCAATGGAAGGTACTCCTCCCATATCCTCTTCTGATGCATCACATACATCCTCAAAATGTCCTCCAATATCCTTTTGACCCTCTCTATCTGTCCATCTATCTGTGGATAACATGTGATGAAGGTCAACCCTATCCCCAAACTTACAAATAACTCCTTCCAAAACATGGAAGTGAACTTAGCATCCTTGTCTAAGACAATCTTCCTTGGAACACCATGAAACCTCACTACATCTCTAATGAAGACTTGTGCTACATTATTAGTTGAATAAGTCGACTTCACTTGAATGACGTGTGTTACCTTTGTCAGCTTGCCCACCACAATCATGATGGAATCATGTTGTCTAGAGGTCCTCGACAAACCTGTTATGAATACCATTGAAATTACCTCCCACTTCCACTCTAGGATTAGAATCGAATGTAGTAGTCCATCTAGATGCTTACATTTACTTTTACCCGTTGAAAGTTCATGCATCTAGCCATGAGCTCTACTATTTCCTTCCTCAAATTCGGCCAATGATAAAAATTCTTCACGATTGTCAATGCCTTCTCATATCCTAGATGACATAAATACAATTTTGCATGAAACTCAATCAAGATAGTCTTCTTGACCTCACTATCATTCGACACATATATATTGTCCCTAAATATGACCAAACGATCTGGTGTAAGGTGATAGTCCACATCTCGACCACCTGTACTTTGCCGTAACATGTGCGTAATTTCTGTGTACCTATCATCATGTTTTCCTTCTTATAAGATCTGATATTGTAAGTCTGTAGCATAAGAATTGATAGCTTCTATGTGATTCAGCTGTACTCTCTAGCTAAGAGCATCTACAACCTTGTTCTCTTTCCCTTTGATGTACTTGATCTAAAAGTCAAACTCACTAATCATGGCCAACAATATAGCTTTCTTGTTATTAATATTTGGTTGGTCAAACAAGTATCTCAATCCATTGTGATTATTCATCAATACAAACCTCCTGCCAAGAAGATACTGCCTCCACATCTTCAATATATGGATGATCACTTCCAACTCAAGATCATGTGTCAAATAATTTTTCTCATGCTCATTGAGTTTCCATGACTCACAACATGCTACCTATCCTTTCTGCAGCAAGACTCCACCAAGTCCTCTCTTGCCAGTGTTTGTACACAGCACAAACTATTTGTTTAGATCTGCAATATTTACATTAGAGGATTTTTGAGGTCTAAAATGGGCCTCCTAGGGAAATTATAAGATAATAGTGGAAATAATAAAATAATATTAGATTACATCATCAGATTTTAGCGGGAAAAAAGAAAATACTACTTTTTCAACTCATATTTTCAACTTATTTCCCTGAGTTTACTCAAATTTTGAGATGTCGAATGCATATTTTAATCCTCATCTAAGGAGTACCCATGTTTCATACTTTTGAATGACCCAACTACATGAAAAATGTGATTGCAATCACGCTTCTTCACGTACTTATAATTTTTCATGTAGCAGGGTCCATTGGAAGTATGCAACATGGGTATTCCTTGGATGAGAAATTAAATTGCGCATCCAATGAGTACTCTCACTTGAAATTTGAGTAAAACCTTAGGGAAATAACTTGAAAATACAAGTTGAAAAAGTAGTTTTATTATTTTATTAGTTTTTAATCTTTTTCCTTTTTTACCCCAAAAAAGGTGAATCATCCCCCATAGTTGACATCAACATCTTGAATCCTATTGGTTCTTATACAATTTATTTTTGTTGTACATTTTTCTTAGGAGGCCCATTTTAGATCTCAAAAGTTCTCCAATGACACTAGAGCATTTGTCAAAACCACGGCAATTGCTCAAAATTGGCTGCACTTTCCTCTGTCCATTCTAATTTCTTACCTTGCCTCTACAGTGATGTGATAGGATATAGAATGTAAGAGAAATCCCTGATGAGCCTCCTATAATAATGTACTAGCCCCATAAATGATCTTACCCCATCCACATTTCTAGGATCTTCCTAGTCTATGATAGCCCTTATCTTCTTTGGATCCATTTTTATGCGTTCCTTGGAAACAACATGTCCCAAGTAATGAACCTCTATCTGAAAAAAATAAAAAATAAAAAATAAAAAAAATATCTATATTTTCAAAGGTTTGCATACAATTGATGCTCTCTCAGGGAATCTCAACACTGGTGCTAATTTCTCATCATGCTCTTTCTCATGTTTATAATATATCAAGATTTCATCGATGAATACAATAACAAACTTGTCAAGATAAGGACATAATACACTATTCATCAAGCACATAAAAGTACCTAAAGCATTAGTCAAACCAAATGGAACTACAACAAACTCATAACTCCCATATGCGTTATTAAAGAAGTCTTGTAAATGTCCTCCTCCTTGATGCATACCTAATGATATTTGGATTTTAGATTGATCTTTGAGTACATTGGTGCTCCCTTCAACTAATCAAACAAGTTGTCAATCCTCAACAACAAATACATATTCTTGATGGTTACCTTGTTCAAATTTCCATAATCAATGCACAGCCTGAGAGTACCATCCTTCTTCTTCACAAACAATACAGGTGCACCCCATGGTGATACACTTGGCATAATGTGTTATTTGTTAATCATTTCCTTCAACTACAACTTCATCTCTGCTAACTGTAGAGTGCTCATCATATATGGTACGTTTGATGTTGTTGTTTCCCCTGGTACCAACTCAATGCAAAAGTCCACTTCTTTGTGATGAGGAAACTCTAAAATATATGCTGGAAACATATCTTGAAACTGCTACAGTATCCAGTAACCTTTTAATACCTCTGCATCCTCAACATCCTTACCTTTATGACTATAAATATGCACTACAAATAACACACACCCTTTTCTGCAACTTCTCTTTGCCTGCATAGTTGTCACCATTCTAATTGTTGTTTCCTTCTTCTTACCTTGCAAGATACTCTGTTTTCATTTGTCATCCAAGAAATCAATGGCCTTGCCATAACAATCCACTTTCATACTATGAAGATTCAACCATTCCATATCCAAGACCATACTATATGAACCCAAAGACAATACATTCAAATGTGCTTAGGTAGTGTTGTATTGTTCAACAAGCACCCCATTTTTTATATTAATAGTTAGTATTGTATTAAGAAATTGGGACCCTTCAATTTTTTTTACAAAAAACTAGAAAATAAGAGATTTCCTTTTGAAAATGTTCAGAATAAAACCTTGGATAATATTAAGATATCAAACCAAGTCACTTTCTAACTAGGTATTCTCGCTTTATCGAAAATCCCAGGATCTGAAGTAACGAAGGTTAGTTGTGAGTTAGAATTCATGAAATGCGATAAATGAAATCCTCTTAAAAGACCAAAAGGTAGCATTAAAATTTTTATAGAACTTAAGGCTTAAGATATTCCTTTAAGTATTTATCACAATCCCATCATGGCTTTTATAAGAGCGCAAATATGCAAACCACAAGAAAATGTGAAATGTGATGTGGTCCATTCCCGATTGAATATTAAAACAATTACAAACTTCAATCGGGTCCAACATATCGTAAATATCTATTTTAGTGGAATAATCCTCCACATAAAGGAAACATGCTTTAAAAAAAGTAAAAGGTATCTCACTCATCACAAATCATACAACACCAAGGAAAATTTGAATTGCTTTATTCATGAACACACTGATATTATGATTTGTGATAATGTGATAATGTGATATTGTGATAACACGATAATGCAATATTATGATTTTTGATTTTATGATTTTGAAATTTTGCAATATTCTGACTCATTGCAATCGCATGATAGGCATCACCCATAAAATACACCAATTTTAAGTGTCATTTGAAACTTACAATGTGATGTTTTGATGAGTCATAAAGGAAATCACATGTAGGACTTAATGCATAGTTAATAAGGTTTAATCACATTTACTCTTTTAAAGGCTCAAGAAGATAGATATAATTTTATCCTTGTTTGAAATAAAAGCTTCATCCTTAGATTATTTCATAATTTATTGTTTTGTTATGTTTCCTCTTGCATTTTTCGTTCTGTGTTTTTACCTTGTTTTCTCCATTACACAAAATTTCAGGGAAATTTTTAAGAAGATAGCGCTCGGAAAAATGGTTAAGAAAGGAAAAAAGACAACAGAGACTACTGCGTCTGAGGAGTCCGACATGCTTCCCCTCTTATTTGACACCACATGAAATAAGGATGGTGGGACTACAACATTGGAGGCAATGTATAATTTACTGGTGCAACAAAACCTAAAGGTCATGGAAACCAAAGCAACAACAGATGCCGACGAAAGTTCTGATGCTTCTTATTTTGAATCAACATGTTATTTCCTGTAGGGAATAACTCCAAGGCCGAAAATATTACCATACATGGATATGATAATATGGATTATTGGTAGTGTGGATATTTTCGAGAGAACATTCAAAAATCCTAGGCATGAAGTCATGGGGTCATTCAAACTAGACAATTTACGCCAAATGTCCCATCTGCCAGAGCCACAAAATATATTTGATAAAGCCTTTATTCAGCATTTTGCAAAAGAAAATGAAGACCCGATGGACGTCTTGTAGAATTAGAGGTCTAGCTCCATCAAGTTCAGGCAGGAGAAAACTTGTATGTAACCAATAGCACCTGTGTCAGCCTGACATAGTTTTGCAGCTGTAATGTTATGTAGGCTATTTTAAAAGGCTAATACTACCAAGTTTTCCATTGAATGGGTTCCATTGAATTATGCGGTTGTTCATGCTATAATCATGAACTCGAGTAATATTTCATGGACAATTTGGCTTTGGCCATTAGAGAATATAGGGGCAATATTATTATCTCCACTCGGGTTATCCCTCCCTTTTACGTGAGTGCATACTATATTTTTTTGTTCACATTTTCCAAACATGGGATGGAAATGGACTTTAAAGGATCCTACTCCCATACATGTTTATCATAATTTTTTGCGGGAATCATAGTTTAGATCACAATTTTATAAAACAATTCATGGTGTTACGTTGCCAATTTACTAGAGCATTTGTTATAAGAAAGCCCCTAGGTTATCAGAGGAAGCAAAGATAGACATATTCTCGGTGGCAAGATGGTTTGGTGAGGAATTATTTACTTATATCAGAGTTTTTGTGAGTATTAAAGCTCTGCATGTTCTTCCATATTTCGTTCCAGATAAAATATTTGCAAGAGAGATTTCCTACCAAATAGTGGGGGACGGTATAACCAAAACCCTCAAGAACAGAAGAAATCCATCACATGACGTTCTCATTGCAATGTGGTGCTTTCGCGCTACATGATATTGGGCACGTGACAAAAGAGATACAAAATATCACATCTCTAAATTTGGATACCATGTCAGGTAGACAATATGACCCTAACAAGGTTGCTGAGCATTTCATAGCTTTAGTCAAAATTAGAGAATTTATTCCTGATGATGATGAGTTTGATGATCTCTTTGAGTAGGTTGAGATATTTTCATAGATTTTACATTTAGCATCGATAAAACAGGACCCAACAGACCTCAACCGCTTCCACATATACATAAATAAAATACTATCAAAGGTCCCTTTGGACCTATTATAGATTGAAGAAATAAGAGAACCTACTCCTAGCATAAGACTGGAGGAAAGTTCCAAGCACAATTCTGATGAGGAATATCAAGAGAAGTAAGTTCAAGGTTCAGAAGATGCTGAATGCCAATATAAGAATAAGGAAGGAAGTCGCGAGGAAGACCCTGGACAGGACACAGAGTAAAATGATGAAAAAATGACCAAAAAGGCCTCAACTCAAGAATGCATAGAGACTAGCTCTGCACATGTTCAAACATAAAATATCACAGTCATTGATTTGGATCAAGACTGGGAGAAATTTAATAAAAGGCTCCAAATAGAGACCGGTCTTGAAGGGACATCTAGATTTCAGACTCCACAAGATACTCAACAGGTTATAAATTGAGAAAAAACAATACAAGGAGTTATAACTACTCAAGATATTGAAATCATCCCGAGACACCGGACTTCAAAAATTGTTTTAAATATTGTGGAAATACCCCCACTAGACATATTCTACAGCCAAACAGATAAGGTTGTAGTAAAGAGGCAAAAGAAGAAAAGAAAATTAGATGCATAAACAGAAGAAACTCTTGGAAGTGAATCAATGCAGGTAGTGTGGAAAGACACCCGCATTGATCCATCATAAAATCTCACAAAGCTATCGCAATTTGCATATGCCTATGCAACTCCAAGAATTGATAAGGCAGCAGAAAATTGAATTTTTCTTAAATAAAAATAACAAAGATTTCAATTTTTGGAACAACAACTAGAATAAGAAAGATAGAGCACCAATAGGCAAGCATAGATACAAATGGCACAACTTCAAAATGATTTTGATAAAATGAGATTACAACATCAAACAAACATCACAGAGAAGGAATCATAGATTCATCAAATGCATACTGTAATGAATAAACTCAAAGAACACCCTCAAACAAAAGAATTCATTAAAGAGGCACTTGAACTACACTTTCTGTTGTCACAACAACAAGGAATATTCTACCAAAAAATCTCATTCATCAATCCCTATTGTGAAACAAGTGATAAATTAACCAATCAAGTGGTTGATCAGAGATTAGAATATGAAGAGCTAAATAAGAGGATTTCAGAGTTTATT
The DNA here is from genome assembly GCA_000404065.3 of Pinus taeda. Classification (NCBI taxonomy): domain Eukaryota; kingdom Viridiplantae; phylum Streptophyta; class Pinopsida; order Pinales; family Pinaceae; genus Pinus; species Pinus taeda. The sequence goes on along the minus strand of APFE030561515.1, from coordinate 7,009 downwards.
TCTTGGCAAGAATTTGAAGAAGGTAGAAATGCCTATCTAACAAATATCGGGGAGCCCCAAAACGATATCTTATTCGTAGATTGGGACATAAAGTTAAAGCAAGCAGAAAGGGCAGCAACAACAGTGGCTAGTACAACAAACAATATCATTGAGGTTGTCAACGAAAACATCCACACTGCCAATATTATCAAAGAATTCGGGCCAAAAGCTCTCCCAGACATAAAATAGTTTGAAACATAGTGGAAAGAGACTACCAAAACAAATGCAGAGGAAATCAAACAACTATCTAAGCTTGAGTCAGAAACCTACTGGAAGTTTCTAGTAAAACCACACAAACATTGGATTACTTTGCATTGTTTAAAAAATTCCACACAAAATATGGTGCGACCTCTCTATAATGTTGTATTCATGGGACAATTCAGATCTAGAATTGGCCAACCACCCTAGGTGAAGCCAATGATAGACATTTGCGAACTCAAGGACCGAATGGCTGAATAGGACCGTTCAATATGAAGAAGCTTGTCGTCATTTTTATTTTTATTTTAGTATTATTTTACTTATTCTAAGGAAGGTTGTTTGAAACCTCCTTAACTTTTTATGTAATATTCTATTTCTGATGCATATGTTGTATCATTTAAACCTCTCTCATGCATTTAAAAAGGGTTCCAAAATTTTATAAAAAACACCCCCCAAGGGCATGCACTTCTGTACTTCTATGATTGTTTTGATGAGATAATTGGAAGAAGATCTTGATTTTCTTAGAGGTTGAAGCATATTCTTATGAAATTTTCACTTTTGTAATCTTAGAGTATATTTAGTTTTAGAGAAGCAGATCAATATTTCCGACATCATGAGTAGGACCTTTCATATCTAGTACTTCTATATTTATGATTGAGTTTTGTTTATGAATTTGCAGTAATTTTTTCTTATATTGTGTTATGTATGAAATTTGAGTTATAGTTTGACATTGAAGCACTTTTATATAAATGTTTCAGCTTTAATTCCTTATTGAATACATGAGCAATTGATATATGCAATATTTTTCCATGATTATTTTTCCTAACTATTTAGTCAAAATAATTATCATTAACGATTTCTTTTCTTATAGCAATTGAATGATATTTATTACCTTTTTCTTTAAGATATCTTTGTAGATTGCATAAGTTAAGTTATTCTCGGGTATATAGTAAGATAAAGATAGACACGGTAGATGCATGTGTTTTATTGTTTAAATAGATCATTTTAGTTAAAGTCATTACCCATCATACCTTATATCAAACAAACATCATCATCATATCAATTCTTGCTGGGAAACTTGTCCCATTATCCCTAGTTGTAGCCACCACACCAAATGGAAAAGGAGCTTTTTCCAATGTCTAGAATGGGTGGTTATCCCCCATGTTGTTGCAATGGAATTTCCTGGCTTCAACAGTTAGCCATACCATTCAACTCAAATGAAAAAGCTCTTACCTAGTGATACACTCTCTTCTTAGTACATGTAGGCAACTGCACTAACCAAGATTTTTAATGCACTTATTTATTCAAACCACACTTATCCACTAGGTTAGGACTATCATAATTATAATTAGATCCACGGTTAATCAAAATAGAAAAAATTGATCACAAATCTTACCATCGATCTTAATAAAAATTTCCTAGTGATATCCCTGCCTATTATCCAGTGTTGCATAAATCCATGGAATTCTCTTCCCAACATCCCCAACTATCTATGCTTCATGTGCAATGTAAATTTGAGGCCTACCACCCTGATTATGATGACAATGTCTCTTAAGCTTCTCCATACCACATGTCCAACACTACAACCGTCCTAGAACATCATCTTTATTTTGTTTCCCTCCATGCTATGACTCATTAAACTTCTTGTAAGGTCCAAAATTTTCTTTCTCACCTGCATCCCGAGGTCTTGTTCTTTTCGGATGTCATTTACCTTTAGTATTGTCTTTCACTTTCCAACCTTGCAGACATTTTGTCTTGCACTTTGATTGCTCATAACAATGCATCAATTTCCCAATGACTTCTTTAAGTCACCAAGGCTCATCATACTAAATCTAATCTCTAAATGTTAATGGGAATCCATTGAAAAATATCTTCACTTTGGCCCTCTCATCTTTAATATATGATACATACCTCAATATCTTGAGAAACTTTGTCGTTTAGTCCACATCTGTCATTGATGCCATCTTTAGCTCATAGAATTCCTTGGCTTTGCTATCGTAGTACCTCTGTGACAAGTAGTACTTCTTGAAAAGTCTTTTGAATTCATGGCAAATCAACTATTCTATGCTGATATCTCTAATTTTCTTCACATATTCCAACTGGATGTCTACTTTCCCTTTCAGGCTAAACATAGTTATTATTGCCTTCATATTATTTTTGTATTCATGCAGCTCAAAGAATTTCTTTATCCCAAGTAGCCATGCTTATTCATCCTCTGGCTTCTTCAAATCTCCATCAAAGGTAGGTAACTTGGATTTCTTCAACTAATCTTGAAAATATTCCCTATCACTCCTCCTATAAGGATGATAATGATGACAATCATAGTTCCTGTCAAAACCATAACTAGAATAAAACATGTTTCAATCACCTCTCCTATCAGGAGTATCCAATAGATTTCCATCTCAGATCATGTCATCACTATTCAACCTATGCCCACCATTAGATCTATCACCACGTGCCCCACTAGTTATGTCCTCACATCGATGGTTGATCTTAAGCGATCCTTGTGTCTCCAATTCTGACAAACTATGAAGGATTAATGTGTTGAAATACACTTGTTTCTCTTGTACCATAATGTTCTTGTCATTATCTTCCTTGAAAATTCTTATTCCTACCTTCAATCTTCTTAATCTCTCTACTATATCAGAAGTCTTCCCAACAACACATTGCTCATCTGATCCACAGGGAGTGTCTTCTGTATTGTAGTCTACCATATTGCTAGTGATATTTTATCTTCTTCATGCAAGCATACGATGTGAGCTTAAACCAAAACATAACATAATCAACATATCTTAGTATATTTTATGGGAGGATATCTCATTTTCAAGATCAACCATATTAGAAAAAGTACATGTATAATCATAATCACATCAATACTTAAACATAAACATGATTTCAACCATCAGCCAATTACCATGCATGACCATGCCAACCACATACCATGATCTCATGCACAAACATTATAGCCATGTTAATGTATGCATAGAAACATATAATAAATAACATGCATCACCAATGCATGACCAACATACACTCATGATATACACATCAAACAAAAATACCATTAACTTTCACATGGCCACACAAATGAAACCATATCAAATGCCATGCACACACCACAAGCATAAGTAACACATATGAAACTGACATGTATGCATGAACAACAACATTATGTAACACCCTCCTCCCACATTTATCCAATTTAGTTGGTCCGCTAGGGTAAACATGTTATGAGAGGATATTATGATATGATTCAACTCACCTTGTATAGTTAAGGAAGTGGAATTGACAAAACAAAACCATTATGACCTTCCACACATACTACAAAACCTTCAAGATACAACCAACCCCTGAGACAACTTGACACTTAACTAATCTAGAACCTCAGTCACTCCCATGACAAGCTATGCATTTGATTGAGGCCTTCAAATCAATCCCACAACAATGCATGATAGTGACTATGGACTTTTTAAGGAAAATCTAAGCTAGCGGCCCCAGATTCTGTGCCACTTCTTCAAGGCCAGGACTCAGTCCATTGCCCAGAACTTCATGAAACTTTCATAAATGATAAATAAAAATGGAATAAGTTTACTAATGCAATTATGGGTTAAGTACTTGATCAGAACCTTAATAGTAATAATAGGAATTTCGTCAAACATGTCACAATTATGTAATCTACAGGTCATAACAACATATCTAAGCATAGGGGTCTCATACTTATCTGATATTTGTAGAGAAGAATTGTTGCTCTATGACAATAGTTTCGCTATCATATATTAGGTCACATATTCATTGTACATCCATTTGCAAATCAAAAAATTATGAGAGACATACATCAAGTCTACCATAAAATGTGCTCATAACTAACATATAACCAATTGAAATAACAAGGATATAACAACCATAAGAATAACATATGAACCAATATATTTACACATGAAATACAAAGGATAATGAGCTCTTATTAATGAATGCATAAGACATCCATGTATGGGACTTCCACAAACCACCCAATAATAGATTGGTTCAACAAAATATTTATTTGAGCCAATCACCCCCGTGCCATATTCCAAGCATGAATGTGGGACTCACAACAAAACCTATCCAAATTTCATCAATATTTACCCCAATCCCCACCATATCACTAGATGCTAAACAAGCATGGATGCCACCAAATTTTTGTAGCTACACCATGAGGAATTTGTCTACCTCATAGTCTCTAGGCTTTACTATATATCTTACCACTCACCGGTCAAGCATTCCTAGGCTAAATCAAAACTCCGCCCTCAACGCTTTACTGTATATATTTCCATTCATTGGTCGAGGATTCCTAGGCCTCATCCAAGGCACACACCACTAGGATTTACAATATATCCTTCCATTCATCGGGCAAGGATTCCTAGGCCCATGGATGTGCACAAAATATGGCTTTACTATAATCCCGCATTCTCTAATCCAAATATTATTAGGTTGTATGTTCTTCTTAAGATACCACCTCACTCATTTTAGAAACCATACAAAAATCCAACTTAACGAAATAAAAGAGAACCCATCACACCATGGTGATCTGGAAATGGCAAGGAAAGGTTGAAGATGATCGTCACACCTGGAAAACCCATTCTAATGACAACAAGAGAACAAAATACTCACTTGCATGTACCATTCATGCCAAATATAGTAAGGAAATCACACATGAAAATCAATACCTACAAGTAATTTGACTGCAGTTTCTTGATCTTTCTCTTCCTTACTTGATCTTTGTTGCCATTTGTCCTCTTTCTCCCTTCTTTGTTTTCCTTGATCCAATTCTAGAGTGCTCCAAGAATGCTCTAAGTGTCCAAGAGTGTGTGTGAGAGAGAGAATAGAGAGAACTCCAAAAAAAGCTGACAAAATTTGGTGAACTGATCCTCATAAGCCTTTTTATTAATGAGGCCTCTATTTTCTTCATTTTTCCATTATTTTTCTCCATTTACCTCCTCACATGCAACCTATGACCTTTCACCTTATTTTTCTTCTAATTTCTATTATTTTCATAAATAAAAGGCCAATTAATTCTTCCTGGATTTGTCATTGCCTTTCCCAATGTCCTTAGCCATAGTAAACCAAACGAACACCCACACTAGGATTTTTTTTCCCAAAATTGAGCTTTGAATATGTGTCCCATGATCTTGGTTATTAATTTTCCTTTATTAACTTTATTACATGGAATTTTGACAAGGGATGTTACAAAGAATAGTTGATCAAGGAAAGAAAAGAGCTAATGTAACTACAAATAATATTGGCTACATGTTCGTAGCCTTCCATACCATGCATGAATCTTCTGATATGTTTGATTACTAAATAGATGGTGCAATAACCACATGATAGGAAACAAGAATCTGGTTGCAAATTTGGATCAATCTATCATGACAAAGGTAAAGTTGTGCGTTGAAAAGATTATGGATGTAAACGGAAAATGAGTGGTCAACATTTTGACCAAGAAAGGGAGCCAAAGACAATTTTAGAGGTATGTTATGCCCCTGATCGCAAATATAATCTGATAAATGTTGGTTAGTTGATGTAGAAAGGATACTGGGTTATTTTTCAGGGACATGAATATGTTATATATGGCAAGCCCCAAAGAAATTAATTCATAGAAAAGGTGTAAATGACAGGGAACAAATGCTTTCCTATAATCATGAATTATAGTGATCAGGTCAATTCTTTTACAGTTGTCGATTCTAATGATTACTAGTTCTCGCAACTTTTTTTGGACATTTATGTTTCTCAGTTTTAAATTTTTTGCAACATAAATAGATGGTTAAAGTATAACCTTCCATTAAATAACCTTGTAGTACTTGTGAGTGTTTCATATTTGGAAAATAACACCAACAAATTTTTCTCAAACGAGATGCACATAGAGTGAAATACCCACTCTATCTGGTTCATATGTATTTGTGTGGACTTATGCGAACATAGTCAACTAGTGGAAGTTTCTACTTCTCGACTTTAATTCATGCTTTCAACATAATGGTGTGGGTTTATTTTTTGAAACAAAATTCTGAAACTTTTGCAAAGTTGAAATAATTCAAAGCCTTAGTGGAGAAGCAGAGTGATCATTAGATCAAGGTATTGAGATCAAATTTTGGCGTAGAATATGATTCGAATGAATTTCATGCTTATGGAAAACAAAATGGAATTAAAAAATAGTTTACAACACTATACACACTACAACTAAATGGTGTAGCAGACAGAAAGAACAAAACCATTATGAACATGGAAAGGAGATTGTTGAAAGGAAGAAATTTATCAAACGAGTATTGGGCATAAGTAGTTGCATGTGTTGTTGATGTAATAAACAAATCTCCTACAAGGAAGGTTGTTACGCAGTAATTTGTCACTGTTGGCCACCGTCCTTGTCGCACCCCCACTGTCACACATTGGAGGACACATTTACGGACCTGTGACCAGTGACATAACTTGAAAACACTTGCATTGAGGCCTCCTGAGTATGAAGTTCAATAACCCTGAAGACACCTTCTGAAGATTAGCCTTGGAAAATGCCTATTTCCCATTAGTGCGGGACCACAGTGTATTACCCCACGCCAATGGCTCAGTCCTTACAAAGAGGGTGCGCCCATAAGCGCTCTGTCCCAGAGCACGGCCCGCGCCACACAAATTAGGCATGATTTTTGGCCAGCGCATGCTAGAATTCTTTTTCCCTTGCGATTCACTCAGTTCCCTGAAGGAAAAAGCCCACAAAAGCATCCGGGTTTCGGCTTTTCTATCCAAG